>DXKC01035985.1:0-13756 GCA_031170775.1 Cymbopogon citratus
TTTTGTGTTTCGTGTTTTCAGTACTGGTACTGGTAGGTACAATCCAAAGCTAGATAACGCTGTCATTTTATCCGTTGATAAGGTTCTGACTTCTGAGTATGAATATCGGTCAGTGATCACAGTGTGTAAATAGAAGTTTCAGTCAGCGTATGAATATAGGGTGCTGAACATACTGATCCAATTGGAACTCTAGGCAACTGCATTTTCTTTTCTTAACGTACTGATCATAAGATTAAATTGGACAATGGGAGAATTCATATTGTTCTTAGCTTTTTTTTACACTAAAAGTAGAAGACGTCAATGGCATTTGAGCTCTAAAAAAATTTGACTCAAGAGCTGAGTAGGAGCTATTCAGCTAGTATATTATTAGATATTTACGATATTATAGATATGGAACTAGGAACATTCTAATTCTAAATGTTCCTTTCCAGTAATAAAAGGGGAAGGGAACTAAGGACGACCACTCGCTGGGGCCTGAGGAATTCATGGCCCAGCAAGGCAGTGTCTCACCTCGACCAACCTTGGCAGTACTGAACGTACGCTAACCGGGTGACTGTAGCCGGCGGAATCCCGCTAGATCGAATCTCGGATGCCAGTGCCGCTCTGCAAACTTCCACTGACACTGGTGTCCCACATCTTCGTGGACCCACTAGCAGTGATAGAGCCACTGGTCAACAGGGGTGCCCGATGGACGCCGGCAGGAGCTATTGGCCCGACCCATGCCACGTCATCAACCCCGGAAAAGCAACAGCTACCGCTACCCAACATTTCTCGTCACACTGCAACACGGTCCCACAACGGATCTGGCCCACTCATCAGTCTAAGTGTAGCATTTCAAACGACCAGTGTGTAGTCGTAGCGTACGTCTTCGCGCAACCCTCCATGGCCACCGAGCAATTCAAACTACTCTCACTGCCGACGGGACCCACTTTCCGTGGCCCCCAGTGACAGAGAGGTAACCGTATATACCCGCACCTGGACGGAGACTCCCACCTCAGTCCAGCTCCCCATGTCGTATCGAGACGAAGCCCTGCTCATTAGATTATTCTCCCCAAAGTCGCTCTCTCTCGCCCTGCAGCAGCCTCTCCTCCATCTCCGCCTCGCGATCGAACCCTCGCCCCCTTGGCTGGCCTCCTCTTGCTACCCTCCCCTTCCTCCACCTCCCCCGCCTCCCACTCCTCATCTCGCGATTGCCAAATTCTAGGGTTTCGCGGCGGCCACCCGGATCCAGCTCGGCTTGCGCGAGCGCCTCTAAAGCTTCGGATCGCGAGAGGGCGCTCTCTGCTCACTCGCTGTTCCCCTCTCTCCGCCGCCGCCGCCACAACGACGACGAGGAGCTGCTGCTGTGCGTCTGTGGCTGGGTCCGGAGCCTCCGTCGCCTCTCCACTGGTGAGGAACTCCGCTCCTTTCTCGAGCTCCTCCAACTGTTGTTTGCTTCTAGCTCTCTACACTCGCTTCGATCGCGTCGTCCTGTGATTTGATGTATCGAGAGAAGAGATGGAGGCTTGCGGCGGAGCTGGGGTGCGCAGCGGGGTTGGGGAGTGATGTCGTTTGTGTTTGTGCGCTTGCTTTTTTGTATGCGGGTGGGTGGGGGCTGCCGTGTGTTGCTGTGTCAGTCGTCGCTTTAGCTGTCTCTCACTTTGCGGATTATTGGTGCTTGCGGAGCTGGAAGCTCGTAGGATTGCTTTGGCTTATTAAGCCGTTCGGACTTTTGAGGCGGGGTAGGCTGGAGGTGTGGGGGTAAACATTGTTTTTCCTTTGTAAGTCGTTTTCCAACTCTGATGCGATCGGCTACTCAATTGTTGCTTCTGAGTGTAGCTGTATTGAATCTGGAAGCTCACAATGGAGGGATTGCTATTCGGTAGCTGACTGGCTGTTGTACACTTTTTTTTGTAGATTCCAGTGCAGGAGATCTCGGGTGCTTTTGTTTATTGTTGTTCGTTCATTCTATGCTTGAAAGATTTTTTTTGGGGTTAAGGAGACAATCGGAATTTAGTTTTCTGTTGCTTGGTTACATTGTTTCTTAGGTGAATTGATGTTTGTTGAGGCTAGAGATGTTGAATTGGATGACCAGTTTGTTGGAATTAATTTGTTTTCTTGAGATGAAAGAAATCAATGAATGCTAAATACTAGTTGATTCTTGAAGTTTCTAGCAAAAGTAAGAGATGAAAAGAAGCAAGTCAAAAGCAAATTGAGTTTAGCAAGAGAAAGGAAGTGGTAGTAAAGCTGAATTTGACTGTTAGCTGTACATGAGGTGTCTGTTACTGTTGCAATGGAGGTTACTGTAGCAACCGACCTAAATAGCCTATATAAGGACATGTTGAGGTCCTTTGTAAGTCAAGTTAGTGCGTTAGATTGCAAGAGTTACTAGCTTCAGATAGCCTTGAGCTGTATGTATATGTTTGAGAAGAGATAATAAAGATATAGAGTTCATTTGCCCACAATCTTCTTCAACCGAGTGTGTTTGGGAGAGAGGGCAGAGAGCTCAGGCTCTTCTTCAACCTTGGGACAGGGTTGAGGAAGAGGAAAGGAGAGCAGGTTCTGCTCACCTGGTTGCTGGTTTAGCAGCCAACACCGGCTGCCCGTGCCGGGTCCCCGGTGTACCACCCACCGCTTCTTCACCGGGACCCGCGTCACGTTCACACGATGGTGACGCGGCACGCGGCCGGCACCCTGCGGCCCCGGGCTCTTGCGACGACGCTCGGGGACTCGCAGGTCTCTCCTGTACCCTCTTCCGTCCACGCTGCCCTGTCGGACCCTCACTGGCGTCGTGCGATGGAAGAGGAGTACGCGGCTCTACTCGCCAACCAGACCTGGGATCTGGTGCCCCGGCCGCCCGGCTCCAACGTCGTCACCGGCAAGTGGATCTGGACTCGCAAGCGGCGGGCTGATGGTACCCTGGAGCGGTACAAGGCGCGCTGGGTTCTTCGGGGCTTCACTCAGCGCCCTGGAGTTGACTATGATGAGACCTTCAGTCCGGTGGTGAAGCCGGCAACACTCCGCACGATGCTCTCTCTGGCTCTTGCTCGCTCGTGGCCGGTGCATCAGCTGGATGTCAAGAATGCTTTTCTGCATGGGAGCCTCACTGAGACAGTCTACTGCAGTCAGCCGGCGGGGTTTGTTGATCCCTCTCGTCCTAATCTGGTTTGCCGGCTCAACAAGTCTCTCTACGGCTTCAAGCAGGCCCCTCGGGCGTGGCATTCTCGGATTGCAGCTTTCCTTGTGGCACTGGGTTTTGTGGAGGCCAAGTCAGACACTTCTCTGTTTATCTACCACTGTGGTGCCGAGACTGCGTATCTGCTGCTCTATGTGGATGACATTGTCCTCACTACCTCCAGTCCTTCACTACTGCGCCGCATTATCAGTGCTCTTCAGCAGGAGTTTCCTTTGAAGGATCTGGGTGTGCTTCACCACTTTCTCGGGGTCACAGTTGAGCCTCGCCCCTCCGGACTTCTTCTTCACCAGCGGCAGTACACTCTTGACATCCTCGAGCGTGCAGGGATGACTGGCTGCAAGCCCTGCTCCACTCCAGTTGACACGCAGGGCAAGTTCTCTGAGGTCGAGGGCCCTCCTGTAGCTAACCCTAGTGCCTACCGGAGTCTTGCTGGTGCACTTCAGTACCTCACCTTCACCAGGCCGGACATTGCCTATGCCGTGCAGCAGATTTGCCTTCACATGCATGATCCACGGGAGCCTCATCTGACTGCTCTCAAGCACCTCCTCCGATACCTCGAGGCACGTTGACTATGGGCTCCTTCTGCACCGGTCCCTCTCCACTGAGCTGGTTGTCTACACTGACGCGGACTGGGCGGGGTGTCCGGACACTCGGCGCTCCACCTCCGGCTACGCCGTCTTCCTTGGCGACAACTTGGTGTCCTGGTCGTCCAAGCGTCAGCCGGTTGTCTCCCGCTCCAGTGCCGAGGCGGTGTACCGTGTTGTCGCTAACGGTGTCGCTGAGGCGTCCTGGCTTCGTCAGCTTCTTGCTAAGCTCCACAGCCCTCTCTCCAGGAGCTCCTTGGTCTACTGCGACAACGTCAGCGCCGTGTACCTCTCCACCAACCCTGTGCACCAGAGGACCAAGCATGTGGAGATTGACCTGCACTTCGTCCGTGACCGGGTCGCCGTGGGGGATGTTCGTGTTCTTCACGTCCCGACCACCTCCCAGTTTGCAGACATCTTCACCAAGGGCCTCCCTTCCTCGACTTTCGCCGAGTTTCGCTCCAGCCTCAACATCGCCGGTGGCTAGTTGTGTCTGTGGGGGGGCTAGTGAGTTGTACTTGTTTTAGTATCCAGTCTGCAACTCCGCTGCGACGGTAGTCCAGACTGCGGGGGGGTGTTGGAGTATGTGGAGTTAGGCCCATGAGGCTAGGCCCATGAGGCCCATGTAGGAACTATATGTATCCCCTTCTAGGGTTTCCCCATCATGCAATGAGAATAGAGTTCAACATATAGAATAGCCAACGGTCTTTCATACTTGACTTCTGTACTCAAGTCAACAGAAGGAAAGAAATCACAAAGAAGAGTCATGCTGGATTAAGGAACATGCAATGCCTTTCATTTGCCTAACTAAGTTGGAGCTCCCATTTAAACAAACCTTTAGAAGAACACTGTGGGACGTATTAAGTTAAACACATGTAAAGTACTAAATTCATCAACTAAAAGTCCACATACCACACAGAAATTGAATCTGAAAAACAGCTTAAACTTTATAGCTGTTGTAAATTTACCTCGGTTCTCCAAGCATCGGCCTTCAGACTAACATTAACAACTTGGTACTCTTCAGATATCTGTAACGTAAAATTATAATACTTGTCAAACTATGAGGATTGAAGATGATTTTGTAATGGAGATTTCAGAGGTTTACCAACCCAAAACTCATAGTGGAATAGGTCATGCGATGAGTTCAAATGGCATCCCAGACCCTAGTATGACCAAAACAATATCAGATGTGACTTAAGAGTCAATGGATTAAGAAAAAAGAAATAAAAAATCTAACAGGCTCACTACGATATAGGATAAACCAATTGTGCAGTGTGAAGTAATAAAAGAATGTGCTTTCTCCTGTGTGTTAACTAAAAAATGTGTGCTTTTGTCATAAATATAGCAAGCAAGAATGTGCATAGTCCTTATGACCAGCACATTGCAGCAAGCAATGACATGTGCAAATATTACACAAAAGAAACTTTGCTTTCAAACCTTGAAACTTCCACATCGCACATAGCAAAATGGACAAGAGAAATCTTCAGTGACTGGTAAGATAGATAAATGAATCAAATAAGGAACAGTTAAAAATAAGAGTAACCAATGAAAAGCAATAGGAAATTATCTCAATAATTGGTGACTGTAAAGTATCTACTTCTGAATCTTGGCCATGATCAGCATTTAAAAAAAAAGTTGAAAATGCATATGTTTAGCCATGAAAGGCAAAGTCACATGTTAAATGTTATCATCAAAGAAACCACTTATATTTACTATTACCAATTCTAGCAAATGCTTGATTTTCCTATCTGGCACAAGGAACCAAAGAAACAGTTGATGTCTGCCATTCATAATATTTCTTCTTATAAATGAATGACTTCCTCGCTCCCAATTCAATTCCACTTGAAGCTACATATTCTATTTTTGTGATCAAAGTCATACTTTTGCATTTTTAATCTGACATGCCTGCATTGCTTGGGCAATGAATGTTTCTAAGAAGGTAATAAAACCATTTGATTTTTAAGTTTATAGAACTGATAAATGACTTGATTTTGAAAAAAAAAAGCATAATAAGTTAGTTAATTAAAGATCTGTGTTATACTCTCAAAATTTTAAACTAGTTTGTTGTCTTCTGCATTAATACACACCAATACCAAAGTTCTCTGTAGTTCTTAGCATGTAGCCACAGTATAAATGAGTCAAGAAAACAACAAAACAATCATCATCAACCTAAAATGGAACACAGAAAAGTGCTTTACGCCTTTACCATCTTATTGATGTTTACTGCTTCGCTTGAAAAAACATTTACACAAAAAATGCAATAAAGAAAATGTGCAGAACCTAGAAACAAGAGAGGTAACCTTCAGTCTCTTGCATCGTATTATTGTAGTACTTGTAATTAAAAAGTACATTCCCAGATCTTAACCTGTGCAAAACAAAATATATTGATGTTAACTTCAATTGCATAGAAATAGCAATGAGTTTCCTGAAGAAAAAAGATAAGGGATGAACAAAATACTGATCATATTATGTTCTAATGAAGCATCAGTACGTGAGCTTACAAAATCATTGCAATGAACCTACAGACCTAACTAGTGATTGCTACCATATGCATGAAAGCTGTTATGAAGCTTCACATCATCACCTTTCACAAGATGAATCACTTAATCCATACCAAAATGGTTATTTTCAAACTTCATAAGGACAAAATGTTTGAGGGGCACATATATCTGGTGAGCGGTGACCATTCATTGGTTATCAAAACAGTGAGCACTGCTTAGTTCATGAACAGTGAAACTTTAACTCAAAGTTCAAAACATAAAGTTAAATTTGAAACATTATTCAAACCTTTTGATTGAAACATCGAACTTTCCAACTTTCAAATCAGTAAATTCAAATATTTGATAGTTATCAATTGTGTATAAAACTTTAGTGAAATTTCAACTCAAAACACTTCTTAACTAGTGAAACACTGAAAGTTTAAACCAGTTCGATTTTGATCAGACCGCTGGTTGAGTGGCAAGACAGTTGCTGAAAATTGCTCCAAACCTGATCAAGTTGATCCCAAGGAGGGTTGTGAGCTCTGGACAGCAGAAGATTGGTGGCCAACATCAATGGGACCTTGAATGTGCAGGTCCTCACTGAATATTTGCTGATATGGAAGTTGATGGTTAACATCAAAGAAACATTATCTTTGACCAAGGACGTCCCTCCCTTGTTTCTTGGAAGCAAAATTTTGTGGAGGAAGCTAGACTGCAGGCTCATAGGCTTTGTGATTCAAAAAGAGCAATATTTTTGTCCTCTTTAGGAGTCCAAGACTGACTCCTCCCTGCTGCCCACTTCTTTCCCTCTTTTCCTGGTTGCCCCTTCCCTTATTTCCTTTCTCTATGTACAGTTTACTTTATTTAAATTTATATACCAACAGTGCTTCACGGGTGCAACTAAATTCTATCGGAAGAAAAATTGGAGGAGATGGGCTCCTCTTCGCTGCAAGTTTTTCGTTTGGTTGGCCTTCAAGAACCCCTGCTGGACTGCTGATCGTAAACAGGGTCTGTCTCAACAGGAAGCCTGCCCCTTCTGTGACTAAGAAGAGGAAACAATCCAGCACCTACTCATTTGCTGTGTTTTCACCTGGCATGTGTGGTTATGGATTGTGCAGCATCTGAAGTTTGGAAGCACTGGAATACTTGTGTGCTGAAAGGAGCATTGCCTAGTATCCGATTCAGACCTCCCACGTCGAGCTTAGCGGGCCAGAGGGGCCCAAAATCCAGCCTGGCTGCCGCCAAGGGACCCCGCGCGCAGCAGGACGCGTGGGGGGGGGGGCACCACCGCCTTTGCAATATCCCAATATCTGGGAAATTTCAGAATAAAGGGAAGTCTAGAATAAAAATAGGGAAAATAGGTAGAGAATTGTTTAGGAAAAAGAATTGAGATTATTTAGGACCATGACACAGACTATAGGAGATGAATACAGTTTGTGGTGCATGGCTGGAGCATCAAAGGTTAGTGAATTGCTCACAAGATCATTGGTCCAAAATGCATAATGTTTAGAGTAGTTTCTTGTTCAGGTCCTGGCACCCTCTATAGCCAAAATATCATTAGCAATGTTTCAATAAAATCATCACAAAAATCAGTATGTGGTACACCTAAAGTAAAAGTGTAGCTGCAACAATTCAGTTTGAAATTCATCTTTGATGTTGAGATTACAAAATAAAAGTGTCACTATCAGCACATGATGAACAGTGCCAGGTTGACTGCTTGTCTATTTTGTTTCTTGACATATAGGATGGACTTAAAACTGAATTGTTGCGGGTATAGTTAACTTTATGTGTACTACATACATGATTTTTGTGATGATTTTTGAAACATTGTATTTTAGCTAGCGAGGGCGCCAAATCTGCACTCAGTGCGTAAAGGGGTGTGAACGTTTGAACAAATGGGGTGTAACTGTAATTTCGTTGCTTTTCAAAGAATGAAATCCGGGCTCACCCGTCATGGGAAATAAAAACTGTTTCAGTGATTAAATGAGCCGTGGTCGGAAACTTTTATAATGATAGAACACCCAACAAGAATAAACAAAAAAAAAATCTGTTAAACTATGAAAATGAGCTTATTGGTTACCTTATGATATCTGATAATGACGAAGGTGGGACATCATCATACGAGTAACTACTATACGGAGACAAAGACATATCTCTTGCACCAGCCTCTTGTGCGGACATGCATAGTTGTAGCTGATATGAACCCTGCAACAAATAAAGCTTAATAATTTTAACTGTGCCAACTGCCAACCCACATTACACCTCCAACCAACCACCAGCACCACAAAAGAAGCAGCTCAAGCGCTCAACACAAGTGGGACAATAGATCTGATCCCATGCCCTTGTACTGCAGAATAGCAACAACTAAAGGCTTATAAATCCCCCCCCCCCCTTTCACAAGTTTATTACCCCTCATATTGAAATAATTTTTCCAAAAGTTGGGGGCGTTTAAATTCAATGCTAAAGCCATTTTCCAGCAATTCCATGGAAAAGTGGATATAGCACATTCAGTGGCAGTGTATGTCAAAAGGTGAATTTCTGAACTTGTGGTGCATTCAAGTGTCTGGCAGAAGTAAAGCATGTTAAGTCCAAAAAAAAAGCATGTTTTGAATGTATTCATCCAATGGACTGGCAGTTGCAACCAATGCATTTACCTGTTAGCCACACTAATCTTGGACTCAGAACATATTACTAGCACTAGTAATAACTAATAAGGGATACATGGAGACTCATGGACAAAATCATATTAAACATGAATGTAACAAATACAGGAGACCTTACCGCAGCATCAACCTTATGAGAGCAAAATGTCAAACAACTGTCTTGCTCCAGAAATTTCGGCTGCATGCATAAAACAACAACAAAGCCTTTTAATCCCAAGCAAGTTGACATTATAATCGATGCTTTAGGAATGTGAATCTTTAAATACAAGGGGGAATCAATTTGACATACCTCTAAGAAGCTTAGTCTCATTGTAACTTTAGATGCCAACTCCACAATATGTCCCAAACTTAAATCGACACAACTCTCCAAAGACGAAGCAAGTAAATTAGTCGGTATTTTACCCCAGGAGCATTTCCCTTCAAGCACTGTTAAAATTCACGACATGGATGGTATTAATCCAATCAATAGGAACACAAATCTCAGCTTGTTTTTCAGCTTAAGCATCACCAAAAATTCTTAAGAATGATTAAATACACATGTTCTAAGCTATATGTTCATAAAGTAGCCACGATAACGTTAGAGATCCTCTTGTCATTAATAAAGATAAATACAACTACTCACAACATATTGTCAAAAAAAACTAATCACAACAAATGAGCCTGTTAACATGTTAATCCTGTTGCCTGTTGGAAAAGAAATAACATAATATCTGCTCAAAATGTCAACATAAACTTACTCTGGAGAGAAGAGCCTTCCACATGGTTCCCAGAGCAGTTAACTTCACCATTACTTTGTCCAACTTGCCCTTTTGGATTAAAATAATTTAATGACAGCACAGAAATGAAAAAAAAAAGAACTCATATGGGATGTGCACTGTACCAAAGCTAATAAAGATAATGTCAAGGTTGCAAGGATGGGAGGTTGACAAACTCTTCACATCAGGAATGATGAATGTAGCTTCACTGTTGTCCTTATTTCCAAGTTCACTAAAAGAAGTAAGCAAGCGAGCCCGACTGAATCGATAAATTGGAGAATGCTGCAAAATAGGATAATAGATAAGAATGAGATCATTTGTTAGACGAGCATGAAAACTTGCCACTGGCTTCACAAACTGAAGAAGGCTAGACTTACCCCTTCAAGTGAAAGGTTACTAGGTCTAGCTAACAGAACATAAAGAGGAAAGATATAACGTGCTTGCAACTCAGTATTTGTACTTCTAGAAAGTGATATGGTTATCTGAATCCTGCATTGATACATACAGTCAGTCAGACAACGGAAAATATTTAGAACAAGCAGGGTCGTGATTCAACAGTGCAAACGATCTCATCATAAAAATTCCACCTGACATAAATTTAGATGTTTTTTCTCTTGTTTGGCAAATCCGCTATTATGATTTCTTTTATGCTTTACAAAGAATTGCAGACATATAGTGCTATAACCAAAAGTTGAGATGGAATCGTTCCATCCTAGAAAACTGGGATGGAACCGTCCCGTTCCACCTTGTCCGCAAACCAAAAACAACCAAAAGGAATGTGTTTTGATTGCTGCACCAGCATATGTGCATGAAAACCAAATTGACATCATGAACAGTTCTATTCTTACCAGATCTCCCACGTAACAAGAATGGCTGCAACTCCAACCATATGGTTCCATAAGATTAAATCCATCCTTAGGATAAGAGAGTATATACCACTACGTATACCATATGCAGGTTATAAGCAAAGCTTCAGTCAGTAATCTATAGGGTGATTTGCATCATGTTTGCCATCCAAAAAACCCCTAATCATAGAATTACACCTTGAATGCCTTGTATTGTGCAAAACTGAACACTATGGACTGACTACCACTTGTTGAGAAGATGATTAAGGGATTAGAAGGATGGCAGTGTGGTTTTGTAAGGCAGTAGAAATATCAGTCCAGTCTTGGCAGTATGCGCTTAGTGCTTGTCCATGTACTTCTCCCTAAACTTTATTAAGAGTGTTGATAAAACTATAAAAACACTTCTTCTGGCATACTTGAAGACCAAGTTTCCACCTTACACTTCTTCTGTAAGGTGGAAACTTGAAGAAATATAGTTTGGAAACAGGAAGACCACTTATTTCTGGAATGATATCTGGTGTGGGGCTATATCCTTCAGAGCCAAAATTTCCTGATTCTTATGAGATCAATAATGATCAAGCTTTAGAGGGTGATTGGATGAGAACCTACAAACTCAGTTAAGAAGGTTGATAGATATTCTCTTCTCTTGTGATGCGCCTGACAAAGCAAAATGGCTTTGGGGAAAATCTGGCAAATTCTCTGTCAAATCAATGTACAGTCATTTGTACAACTATGACTGCTCCCATAAAATACCCCTTAAAAATCTTTTGTCGCTAACTTTTGCAGAATGGTACTCTGCAAAAAGATTTTTCAATGAAAAAGGAATCTTGTGCTTTTCAATGTGAAAAAGGAAGTGTTAATCACTTGTTCTTTGAATGTCCTCTAGCTAAATTCATCTGGTACCTATTGCACATGCTTTTGGTTGGCCAAGCTCTTTTGAACAATTCTGACCCTGCTTACAGACTGGAAAAGAATTCCATGTTGCTCAGTTGGCTGCTGTATGTTGGGCGCTGTGGAGAGCTGGAAACAATGTGTGCTTTGAGAAGAAAATAACCAAATCTCCTACTGAGATTATATTTTCATTATGTCCGTTCCTATCATGGAGCAGGTCTCCAGAAGCAGGAATGACTGGTTAGTGCTCATTTTCCAGTTGGTTAGTGCTCGTTGGACTCTCCCAGATTTCACCAGAGAAATAGCTTCAAGCTGGGCAATGATGTTGAAGAGATTGAGGGAGGATATAGATTAAGCAATGACGGAGAGAGAACATGAGGCCACTTCTGTTATTTCTAATGCTTGTGTTTTTAACAATCTCACTATATTATTTCACAAACACAAAGGATGACCGCAATATAGTGGCAAATGAACTGATTTTGATGGCCCTTAGTGGCAGTTTTGCAATTCATGTTTTTATAATGAAAAATCCCAAATAGGATGTCGAGTGGTAAATTTGCAACTTTCCCAAAAATCTATGTCAGGTGCCAAATGAAATTTAAAGAAAAATACATGAATTTCATGAACCTCAGTTCATATCGATAAATAGAATGCGGAAAACCCCCAAACTGCATGGCTTTGCACAGAGTGACTCAGGGGCTACAAGACAGACTATAAAATAGAGCAACCTATGCATATAAATGCAGGGGGGGCTTGATCTAAAACATCAGGGAAAATCTTACTCATAGAAACAAGGAAATAGCAAACGAAACTAATCATTCCAATACATAATTTGTTTGCTGTGCATGCATGGCTAGGCTCACCAACCATGATATGACATAAAATAGAGAGGATTTGCTGAAGTAGTTGTCAATAGGGTGCTGAGCTCAAGATGGAACAGTATATGCTTAGGATCAAAACATTTAAATGCATGACTACATTCAAAGGTTCAAACCTCTTTTTTCTCCTCGCGTGCATATTGTAAAGAAGGCATCTTTGAATAAAAAGGGGCTGCAAAATTCAGGAAACCATCATTGGTACCTCAAATCAATTGCACATAAGTGTGCAGAGTAAGCATGGTCATATGAACAATGTTGAAAGAAGGGAGCATAATTGTAGGATAAACTTTACGTTTTTCATTGCTCGCCGTTGAATAATATTGTAGAGTTCGACTGGCTTGCAATACAGAGCCAAATCTCTTTCGGCAGCAAGTTTCTCATCCGTAGACAATGCAGTTCTTAGCTGCTGGCGGAAGGCCTGGCCTGTAGACCTAGGATACGCATATTCGCGTCCAATATTCCTGCATACGAGCACAACTTGCATATAACAACAGAACCGCAACATGTCCATAATTGTGCATCAACAAAGCAGCTGAGCCACCTATTTCTATTTCAAAACACAGAACGCAACCCGAACATTGCGAGAATTGCTCAATCTATATCTCTTTATATAAATATTTTCTTTAAGTTTGTAGGTGGTAATTCAAGTACACCCTCCATTCCGAATTATAACACATTGTGACTATTCTAGATACATAGTTTTTTGCTATGCGCTTAGTTATAATACACTATGTCTCTAGACAGAGACAAAGCAATGTATTAGAAGAGCTAAAACGTCTAATATGGAATGGAGGGAGTAGTGTGCAAACCAAGCATGGCTATGTCAAGAAACCGGGCATGGCAAGATCCAGAACCAACAAAGTGACCGGTCGTTATTCCGACATTAGCCATCTCCACCACAGCAAGAGTTTCCTTCTCACTACCTGAGTACCAGACCGGTCGTAATACACGAACCAAGAAGCATGGCTATGCACTTTACTAAGACACACTGAGACACAATCTCTCGCTGCCTGCCCAAACAGAGTTTCTTCCCCCCCTGAGCCATTTATCCACTTACTGATTTGACGGTTGAGGCAGAGGCCGGCCGGGCATCCTCGCTGCTGACGAACACCTAGGGTCTTGCGGACCCGGACCCACCAAGAACCGCGCGCAGGAACGAACCTACCCACCGGTGGGATCAGAGCAGGCGGCGAAGCGTGGGAGCGGGGCCGCGAACGTGAGTGGAAGCAAGCGAGGCGGCGCGAGCGGTGGCCACCACCGGATTGGAACGGCGGCTCGGCCCGGACTCCGGGGACGAATTGGTGGGAGAGGGAAATCTCGAGTGCCGACTGTGCCCCTTTTTCTTCTGCAGAGGGGGCTCCGTGTTGTAATGAAAGTAGGTTTTACCTTTTTTTTCGTCTGTATATAGTTGGGTTTAAACGAGTCCATTCTACGGTTAGGTTTGGCACGAGTCGATGTAAGACTGTCTATAATGTGAGATTTTTG
>DXKC01036002.1:0-12981 GCA_031170775.1 Cymbopogon citratus
CCCCGTGAGCCGCCGCCGCAGGATCTGAGTGGGGAGGATGAGTGAGGAGGAGTGGAGCCACGCAGGAGAGAGTGAGGAGGAGAGGAGCCGCTGTCAGCCGTCGGGCGCGCGAGGAGAATGTGGGAGGCGGCATCGGAGAGGATAGGAGGCAGGGAGAGGATGGGAGAAAACCTAAGTGCCCTATATTTATATGTGGCTGTTGGATTGGGCCTCGCCTGGGCTTATTGGGCTAAGGCCTTTCCCGTGGCAGGCCTTATAATATGCCCGCGGCGGTAAATGATTTACCGCGGTTATATAATATGTCCGCTGCGGTAAATCGATTCACCGTAGCGGGCGTTTTCTGTCCGCTACTGTAAATAAAAAATACCCGCCGCGGTAAATCATGGGATTTACCGCAGCGGACATTTTCTGTGTCCGTCACGGAGCCCATTTTGGCCTCGCTACGGGAAACAAAAATTGTAGCAGTGATTACCGTATAGTTCAAGGATTTCTACCGATGATGTGCCAAAAGAAAAAGGAAATTTTGTGCCTTACAACCTTTTACCTCTTCAGAGTACTGTTCAACTATCAGATTAATTAATGTTGAGGCATGTGGGAGCATAAGACCGTTAGGTACCTATTCAAGTACATTTACAGGGCATCCAGCAGTTTTAAAGTTGAGGAGAAAATCGGACCATGATGATGGTTTCTCGTAATTAGTTGGGCCAATATATTATACCAACAGTGCGCGGTGATATAATAGGAGGCTCGATTCATATATAGTACTATGAGAGTGAGCGGTCAGCCGGTCACAAGTCGATTCACTGTGGCCGACGACCAAGGGTGAGGTTGCTGGGCCCGGCAGAGCTGCGCAAGCCTCCAAAGTCTTCCCGGTTACAATCTGAGCATGCCACGTCCTGCATTTGTTTTTAGGAGAAACATGCCACCTCCTGCGTGTTTCATAGCAAATTGACATGATGCAACTATTGGTGGTGTAGTATGGGCCACACACGCCCATACAGATCGACAGAGAGACCTCTCCAGAGTGTGTGATGAAGTGCCACGGGAAGTTATCAAGTTGTAAGATGTAATCGTTAATACAAACAGTGACAACCAAAAAAATTAAGCTTATTGCTGATTACTATGCATTTGTATCCTGAATGCTGCAACATACCAGAAGTACTACTACTAGGCAGATTTGGTAACTTTTCTTTTGGATCTTTAATTCTTGAAAATGATGTAAGATGTCACTATTTTTAATGGTTGCGAATACCTCTGATCATAAGATGCAATATAAACACAAACTCAAAATTCTCATTTTGTAACAGCAAGCCCTGAAGCTGTTGTCTCTTATCCCAACACCATCTTCAACAATATTTCTAATGCCTCTAAAACTGAATCTCGCAATATGGAGAAGACGGCATAAGGTTTTGCGATGTGGACCACCCCATCTTGTATCCCCTGCCCTTGCAAGGCTAGTTTCTTAAATTTTCCCTCTCCCCCTAAAAATCTCACCATATATATTCCAATTGATTTACAATGTTCTCATGGTGTTTTTGGGAAGCATTTGACAGTGTTGACAATCAAAGAGATGATGATAAAGAAATCAAATGCCGAACCAAAACACTTGACAACTGAGACAACAACTGATAGTTGCAATTGATTTATATACAAAGCATACAGATTCTCATCCAATATCTAAGATGATGATAAAGAAATCAAATGCCGAACCAAAACACTTGACAACTGAGACAACAACTGATAGTTGCAATTGATGTGTTGTATATACAAAGCATACAGATTCTCATCCAATATCTGTCTTTCCAGCCCATGAATTTTTTTCCTTCAATTTTTTTATTTGAATGATTCTGACAAGACTTAGTCTTCTATATTTGAGTCTCTCCACTTTCGATGACAACACCCAAATGATTGCTTGTCCATTACTCTTCAGAACGATCACATTTCTACATTGTAATAATATATTATAAGAAAGTACTATCAAAAAGTAATGCTGGCTTGATAATGTGCACCTAGTGCTAAAAATGAAGCCTTAGTGTAATAAGCATTCAAAATTGTGTACTTGGTGTCACGCTGCTCTCAAACAAGACTTGACATTCTGAAACCATGTTACTATAGACCGACGCCTTTGATTTCCCAGCCCCTGCGGGCTGCAGGTGATGGACCGGGCATTAGCTCAAAAGAAAACCATGATATATTCACACATTGCATTGATTTGATTAGTTAAAACTTCATAATTTCGATATAATCAGAACAATTATGGAGAGACTGAAATCCAGCCATGATATATGTGATTGTTGATCATCACATTTTAGCTAGATTTCAGTACCTATTGGGCTCGGCCTTACTAGTTAGTATCAACCAAAAAAAAAAAACCCAAAACTTATATTACCGAATATGCAGGCTGTTAGATTTTTCAGCTGTGTATAACTTTTGTTTCCTCTCCTCGCGGTTATATATTTATTTTTAGTCCAACAGCTTTCTTTGGGGTAAACATCATGTGGGATGACTTCTTTAACACAGACACAAAAAGAGCATGTGAGTGAAGGTAACTTTCTGGCGAATGTCTACGAAGCTGAAAGCAACAATGCACATCTTTTTTTTCCCGAAAGGACAGCGAAAGCTTTGCCGCGATTTCTATTAGACGAATAAAGAAAAAGGAAGGCAAGCGCCCCGTCCAGTTTTTTGAAGTGGAAACTGGGCGAAAACCACACATACAATTATGGAGGGTACCCTACTCTAGCTGCACACCTAGGTACCAAGTCAACTCAACTCGCGCCACCAAGAGCGCCAACTCGACTCTACTCAACTCCAACTCTTTGCTTGGTCGGATTGGGACATCGACACAAGCTCTAAAACTCGGTCGGATTGGGTCATCGACACGAGACTCCACTTTTAACCACTAGGAGCTCCACAACTGAGACAGCAAGCAACTGAAGACTAGCAACAACAAATAAAACAAAACAAATAAAAACAAGCTATGTCTACTCCACAACTGGCACCAACCATGGTGGTCTTTAACTGACAGATTATCCCGGTCGATCGTGTTAAAATAATTATCATGGTAAAGTCATAAGCAAATAAGAAAGTCATATAAGTAATTAAGAACTAGCAAGATGTCCAGTTCAAATTGTCCCACTCAGGCCTCGTTTAGATTGCAAATTTTTGCAAAGCACTTTTATTTGCAATTAATGTCCAATTATAGACTACCTAGGCTTAAAAGATTCGTCTCGTGATTTACAACTAAACTGTACAATTAGTTATTATTTTTATCTATATTTACTGATCCATACATGTACCTAAAGAAGATGTGATGGAGAAAATAAAAAAAAACTTAGAATTTGAAAGCTAAACGCCTCAATACCAACTTGCATTCATGGCCAGGCCAGGGAGCTGCCTCTACCTCCATGCCCAATGGCACGGGGACATTGGACTGAGGCTTGAGACACTAGAACAAGCAACCAAAAAGGTGGCGCGCTACTAGCTGCGCTGGTGCTACAGCCTACTCGTACACAGGAGCAAGTTTGTCTCCACCGCCACAGTCGCTTGTTTTATTAGGATGGAGAAATATTGCAGTGACGCTGACTTATTTTATGTATCTGTCCTTTTCTAACGAGAAAACTTTTGGATACAAGACATTTTCTATATGAAAACCGATGGACATGTTGCTAGAAAAATTAAAAGGCTTTGTTGGAACAGACGCGAATTGAACTTTAATAATAAGCTAATAGCACACAACGATCTAATTGACAGGCCGAGTACTGATGGAAGGCCCCAGGGATTAGTTAGCGATCATAAAAATTACTAAAAGGCTGCATGCACGTTGGTTGGGTGACTGAATAAGGTTTCGGCAGGCTTTACAGTTGACATGCAACAAAGCTTTGTTGGAACAGACGCGAATTGAACTTTAATAATAAGCTAATAGCACACAACGATCTAATTGACAGGCCGAGTACTGATGGAAGGCCCCAGGGATTAGTTAGCGATCATAACAATTACTAAAAGGCTGCATCCACGTTGGTTGGGTGACTGAATAAGGTTTCGGCAGGCTTTACAGTTGACATGCATCATGCATGCACTGACGGAAGAAAGCCTATTTGGACTAGGAGTAGTACTATGCAATTGCCGCCGACCCCTGTCCGTCTGATGCATCATCGGTTAAAGTGGCTAGACCCCCCCAATGTTTTGCATTGGACTTTAAAACTCACTAATCTCACACTGCAAATCTGCAATCACGATGCTGGAGTTGCAGTTGCGTTTGACCGGCCGGCGGCACAGGGTTCAGGAGCACGTGCAGAGATGGATAGCAGACGCACACGGATGCCATTCGGTGCACTGAAATATACATACTCGCTCGTGTTCAGAGTCAGATCGAGCGACGGCCGAAAAGGCGAGAAGCAATGGATCCATGCCGTCTACCACCTCTCTCCGAATGCTGCGTCTGCATGATAACATAGTAAACCCATGGCGACCCATAAGATAAGATGGTTAGTTAACTTAAACGCCTGTTTAACAGCAGGAAGCAGCAGAGAGAGGGACCACCACCACACTGTACTAATACTGGTAGTATATGTATTCTTATTTCTGGCAAGGGGATGGGAGCTTATCAGCTTTTGCCACTGAAAGTCATCAGCAGCAGCATGCATGATATGAATATGCCATCTTCTTTTGTTTGTACGTATGTGTGTCTCTCACTGGAACTTGAATTCAGCAGCATGTGCGTACGGGTGACAAGATCAGCATGCCTACTATGTACTATTTCCTAAACAACGCGGTTTAGAATGGGCGCCACAGCTAGCTTCATGGACTGAAAAAATGACGCATTTGAATATAGATTCAGTTCAGTTCAGACAACAATATATGCAAGCATATGGGTTTAAGTGCAGACAACAACGTATCTACGTTTACCTGGCAGAGGGCATCATACACACTGACACAGGAGCTGTAAGCTTGTAACAAATGGATAGATGCACCCAATGAGATTGATTCGTCGATCGCCTCGCCGCATCATCCTTGCAGATTATTTTTGTTTCCTCATGAAACGCGTACTGCATCAACTCATGTGTGGCTAGTGCAGTTTTTCAGAGGTGCAATGCAATTGTACTGACGAGAGTTTTACATTGGCATGTTTTTATGAGCTTAATTAATTAGGTGGCTGCAAGAGGATTTCGGACCATTTGTGTAGAGCTTCTTTGTGTTAAATAGGAGGATGCCTTTGCTCGGCACACCATTGGGCCCATACCGACTTGCTTGACATGGGCCTTGAGATGTCGCCGAACATGGGCCTGGATGGAACCCATGTACAAGAGCATCGGCGGCCTACTGTAGGTTCCAACAACTGTCAAGAATAAGCCATTCCATTCCATTCCAACACATGCATAACGCATGTCAAGTTTAGAGATAAGCCGGATAATCCATTTTATGCTCAAGATGCATCATCACTTAGGTGTCAAGAACACAAGATGGTTTGTGTTTGTCATCTAGATAAGGTGATCAGTTAGTTTTTCTTTCCAAGAATGTGATCAGTTAGTTGAGATAGAACGGTTAGCAACCGTTCTTCTTACCTTAGCTAAAGTATGTTAGGAGCACGAGTGGCGCTGGGCCAACTGATCTTCCTTTTTTTTCTTATTATAGATAGAGATGATAATGAGACAATCAGTGTTACATCTACATATAGTCAATGCAATAGCCGGCCGGCACCTTGTACTATAATATCTATGTCTTCATTCTCCTCGTGTTTTCCACCTAAATGACTCGGAAAATTGTTAATACATTTCTTTAATGTTTAGCCTGGGTGAGGCAAATTTTGAACACACTTGGTCTTCACTGAAAATGATGGTTTCTGGGATCTCGTCATATACATTCATTTGAGCTGAAATTTCACTGAAATGATGGTTTCCAGTGATTTTTGATAGTTGGTTGTTCATGTTCAGAGTTAACTGACTTTTCTAGCTCTATATATTATCACCTTTTGTATTTACTAGATGCCCGGTGCTGTTGAGTGATTTCTCGTGCCGCTTTTCCTATTTTTGAGTGTGACATTTTGTACACACAAGTCAAGTTACGGGATGCCGAAAGAAGCCGTATTGGCATTAGCAAAGGCCATCTGAGAGTTGTTGATTCTTTTGCTTCTAAAAGAAAATAAAGAACATTTTTAGTGGCGGCAGATTCGGGTCCTTTTAGTGTTATGATATATTTTAGTTTTGTGATACATTATTTTGTAGACAACACCGTAGCATTAGCATTGGCAATATACTAGTAACACATGTTAGTGAAAAACAAGAGCAAAGCCACTCCTATTTCCACCGGCCAGGTTTAGAGATAAAGCCGGACAATCCATTTTAGGCTCAAGATGCATCATCACTTAGGTTTGAAGAACAGAAGATGGTTTGTTATCTTGATAAGGTGATCTTTCTTCCTTTTCTTCTTCTTTTTTTTTAAATTTTTTTTTTATATTTTTAGGAATGTGATCAGTTAGTTGAGATACAACGGTTAGCAACCTTTATTCCTACTGTATGTTAGGAGCACGAGTGTCGCTGGGCCAACTGATCTTCCTTTTTTCATATTATAGAGATGACAATGAGACAATCAGTTGCACCTACATATGGTCAATAGCTGGCACATACATAAAAATATAAAAACGTTCCACTAACACCCAACGACAGAGAGAGCATCTTCAAGATATTCCACGCTTTCTCATGTACAAATACTAGGTACAATTGGAGTTTTGACAACAAAAAATAATAATTTGCAACAGCTTTGCACGACCCAGAACTGCACTGCATTTTATACTTCTCCAACTCCTGCCAGCTAAACCCAACACATTTTATCTTTATTCTATTCGTACATAGAAATTTGCTACCAGAGCAAAAAAAAAAAAAAAGAATGAAACGACAGTCTGATTGCCCCTTCTTGTCTCGACAAGTTTCAGAGCCTCACCCGGTGTACAATAACTACATCTTTTGCCATATCTTTGTGGGCATACATGCCAATTCTTCGGTAACTGCAGGCTGGTTGCCCAAAAACAACAGAAGAACAGGTTTCCGGCCTTCATTTTCGCCGAAAAGCTTGGATTACCCAGAATGGCTTATTGATCATACCGGGAACATGTCAGTAATAAATACTTCAAAAGTGTTTGACTTAAGTCTAGGAATCAGAATAATATTGTAAGTTGAATATGCCAAACTTCCTGCAACTCCAGCATGCTAGGAGAAGTTTATCGATGCTGAGAGAGGTTCAGATCAATTCCAATGTTCATCCCGTTGTATGCGATAGGAGCATACATCCACATTTCATCAGAGCTGAGGAGCTGCAGGGAGTAACAAAAAAAAAAACTAGTTCAGTGACACATTGCCATGGGCCATTCCAAAATGGAACATAACTAAACTGCTAATGGCCCCACCTTGATTTGAAGCTGCAAGAACTTCACATACTGCACTGCCTCTTCAAGCATAGTGCTGATGTCTACCTGCAAGGCGACACAAATATTGCCGTTTGAGTTGTGCGATTTCTTCTGAAGCCTATAGCTATTACAAATGATGCATTGATGCTTCATTCAGAATCTTACTTTGGTTCCATTTGGTACAAGGTTCTGCAATATCCTCAGCCTCTCATTGATCCTCTCTCTTCTTTTCTACATCCAGTTAACAACAGCATGAGTAATTGACAATTCAGTTAAAAACTTATCATTCCTTAACAGTGAATTAGAATAATACCCTTGCGTAGAGGCTCTGGGACTCTGTTGCTGACCGGTGGTCAACTTGAGCCTTGCCACTCCGATTATCAGAAACAGGACGTCGTTGAGAAGCATTTGAGTCATTTTCAAAGGTGCAGGAACTCATGCTTTGTCCATTTTCCCGTTGCACGGTCATCTTGGCCCTCTTAGAATCAGATTTCTTTGAATATTTCTGACTCTGGATTTTGTAAATATCATCAAATGAGCATCCACGTTGCATTTGGGACTCATTTCAAAACACAATGTTTATGCATTTTTGTCGTAAAATAACAATTGCAAAAAATACTTACTCTTGTGTGGTCATCCAGTTTGCCTTGTTCCAGTTGCTTTCTCTTGTGAGAAGTACCAATGGTATCGAGCAGATTCATGCTTGAATCCCCAAGATCATCACAGCTTGAATCACAGCTACCGTAAGAAGGATTAAGAATGGAATCCATGAACAGAGCTGCACCTTGATCCTGAACCATGTTTAAGTGCAGTGGTGCAGCACAGGAGTCACTTAAATAGTAGCCCCCATGTTCAGATGGCATAATAAGGCTGAGACTACCAGAACCATTGCTACTCGTGGAGCTATATGTACTTGCACTAGCATTGCAATGGAAATAAAATGAATTGGAAGCTTGAATAGGCCAAGGAAACTCTTGGTGATCTTCCTCACCATTGGAGGGGAAGGTACAAAGCAGTTGTTCCATTATCTCCGACTCCTCAGCCTGCAATGGTACATCAAGCGAACTCCAGCTCGGCTCAGCAATCACTCCTCCAGACTCCATTTTTATCAGTATGGGATGTGAAAGATAGTAGAAGTGATATGAGGCCCTATGCTGCTTGATGTGCTTGGTGAAGAAAAAATGCGGGGCTGTTGGAGGTGATTTATACTGATGACGAGGTTGAGGAAACCAACAAGACTTGGTAGAACTTTCAAATGTAATGATCACTAAAGAATGGATCACCATGGCTGGGGATGACCTGTGGTGACAGCAACAGCTCCAGGTATTGTGTGCACATTATAAGGTTAGACAATGCCAACTGCTAGTTGGTAGGCAAGATAGTGACTTATCGAAGATCATGATTTGTATGTCAAGCGAATCAGAGGTTGGAGTGGCCAGTGCCTGAAGGTTGTTTACAATGATTGAAGGGTTTCTCCACCATTCAAGCATTATGGAGACAGAAAAATGAGTCTGATATTGAAAACCAAGAATAGCATGGGTTTATCCTAACAATAATACAGGATGGGGCATTACGAGATCATTTGGAACATTACTGGAAAGAAAATACAATAAGATAATAAACTGATACTGAAACAGAGAGGCTTGCACGAACATGGTGGATGGAACTCAAGTCTTAACGTCCTTTAGTGAGCTCAAAAAGGACTGCCAGTGCGGGGAAGAACAAGCTAGATAAAGCAGGGTTTAATGGATTAGAAAGAAGAACCAATCGAGAAGATCCATCGATCTGAGACGAAGAGAAAGGGCCCATTTTCTTTACTTATTCAGTTAAACCAAGGATTCGAAAAAGGTATTAGACTCAATTTACTATGTTTGCCAAGTTATATGTATCTCATGTACAGTTAAGGACTGGAATGCAACAAACAAGCAATCATCGTCACCTCCTCTCATATTAACACCAATACTTTTGCCTGCTAGCCCATTGCAGGAATTTCTGGTCGATAGATTTTTTAGAACTTCTAGGATATCAAATAGCAACCTTTGGAACATTAAAACTGCACCAAACTGGATCTTTTCCTTGCGTGCTAAAAATAATGCAATAAAGATCTAGGCACCATGCAAAATAAGCAAATATATTCCCAGATGCCATAGTTATGATTCAACAATACATCAGTTTCAAAAGATCTTTCCCTTTTCTTATTGGATCTTTTCCTTGGGTGCTGAAAACAATGCAATAAAGATCTAGACCCTATGCAAAACAAGGAAATCTATTCCAAGATGCCATAGTTATGATTCAATAATACAGCAGTTTCAAAAAATCTTTCCCTTTTCTTTTCAATTATGACACATCTAAAAATTCACAGAGCATGTGCACTTCTAGTAACCCTCCACAATGATGTATTGCAATGCCGGAAAAGTGAAAACCAAAGTCAATGGGTGATCTGATTCTGAGCTTCCCATCAATAGTACAATCAGGGCTGCACATGACTCAGATCTAACAGCAATTTAAAAAATGATTGTAGCTCTGAAGTGTCCTTTCATGACCCAAAAATGACATTCTTCCTGCCTCTTTGTTCCAAGCAGAGGATCAAGAGGAAATAAACAATATAGCTAAATGCTGGCAAGCAAAAAATAAAGAAAACAAGAACATAAGGTTTGTTTAAAGCCCTGTTCTTATATCTCCAGTTGCACGAAAGATTGTGGCACCTTCAAATGATACAATATAGAAATATTGATACATTGAAACAAAAGAAATGTAAACAAATAATAGCCAAGAAAGGAAGATAATAACTCATCTGTGGAGAAGCCAAATTGCATCAAGAATTCAAGATTAATCTATGAAGCCCTTAAAATATACATGTAGTGACAAAATCTCAGCAAATTATGCATAGACCTTGGAGAAATGGTTTCGCTGTTGCATCCTTAAGAAAATTGGCAGTAGGATTACTTGATCCATTTGGATGACTATGGCAGATCTAAAGCTACTCAGTCTGTTCCAGATTATATTTCACTTCGGTTTTGTCCTAAGTAAAACTTCACTAACTTTGACCAAGTTTATAGGAAAAATGCACCGACATCCATAACATCTAATTAGTTTCATTAAATTCTCCATTAAATATATTTTGATAGTGCATTTCTTTGAACGTGTAGATGTTAATATATTTTTCTAAAATGGTCAAAAGTTAGAGATGACTTAGAAGTTAGGACAAAGCCAAAGTGAACTTAGGAGTGCTCAAGTTCGCCGGTAGAGTTCAATAACTGTCTTCTGGAAACAAAAATAATTTTTGAAAAGACATAATTACATATTCCTAAGTTAGAAAACCCTAAACCCTTGCTCTCTATCATGATCCCTTTATACTAGCACCACTTTTTTCAAAATAATGTCACTTTCAATGAAAAGAAAAGAAAAGGTAATGACATGTTTAATTTTGTATACTGTTGAAATAATGGCATACTCAAATATCAACTATTTAATGATATGTCTAAATGTCTAATGTTAGAAAAAATTAGCTGTTGCATTACGGTTTTTAGTTAATTAGCGTTTCAGGCAGCAGCAACAGAAATTTCTAACAAGTAGTTTTCACTATCAATAATGCGACATAGAAGAAAAAATGACAACGATATGTAAACAAAAGCTCTCCATACATTTATACTGCATTCTAAACAAGAAACTTTGCTTCTTAGTTATCTGCATTACAGATGTTTACCCAGCAACAATGCTGCAGAGAAGATCCAGTTAAAAAATGCTGCAGAGAAGTTAGCTATAGCAGCAATCAAAAAGAGAGCTCTGTATCTATGGCCAACTAAAATCAACGAGAATTAACAGCAAGATATTGTTACTATCATGGTGTACAAATATTCAAATACCCCCCTCCTGCTGCAGGTAACATTAACCTCCCTACAAAAGCACAGGTGAGAAAAAGAAACCCATGAAGTTAACAACATACCCATAATAGGCTTGTCGACTGTCTGTTGCAATTGGATGATAAATTGTATATGCTGCTGCATAATTGATCCATGAAGATGCATTGCATGAGGTTAGATCTTTCAATCCATCAGAACCACATCTCTGCAGATACCCCCTATGGAACAATAAAGATATCAAGGTTACAATTATAAAGCCTAAGATGGATGGCATCCAACTATAACTTAAATCGATAACATTTTTCTTTCAAATTTGTTCCATAATTAATAGTCTACCATTTTATTAACTTAAGGACAAAAGAGGAGCTATGCACTACACAGTATAAATGCTGCTACGGTGAAATTACACTCTAACAGAATAAATGTTGTTTGCTCTTACAGTTCAGTCATTACTAATAAGACCAGATTACTTTTTTTTGGGACCGTCCAGGAACTGAGCATTGCCCTCACAGAGCCCGTGTCCATGTAGGCATGTACCTCCAGGCACATATTATGTAGTGCAGACTGCAGAGAGCTCCCGCTCTCTGCGGGGTCTGGGGAAGGGTGTCATATTAGCTTAAAACAGATCATAAGCATCAGTTAACACAAGAAGTTAAACAAAACAAAAAACAACCTTTACAGAAATTATATATTGAGACAGAAGTAACGCTAGCATAAACAACTTATGGTCAGCTGCATTTTTCAAGTCAAACAATATACAACATCTTTGATCAGCAGTCAGAAGAAACCAAACACAACTGATTTGAACTGAAAAAAAACTGTTCGATGCATTCTTCAACTAGATTCAATGCCAATTAAAAAATGAAGAGCCACTTGCAAAAACAATAGCTAAGGGCCACAAATGATGGTCAAGTCAGAATACAGCTATATATTATTACATCACTGCAAGTCTACTTGTGCTTATAATGCCAATTTGTTCACAGTTCCATTTTAGTATCAAGGACTGGCTAATCATAGAGAAATAATATACAACATTGGTATCTACTTGTAGTCTCCTAGCTATATATGTAGCACTTGACATTTGGCCACGGTAAATTTGCTTATGGACGTCTTTGAACGTGATCCAAAACTCAATTGCAGTAAGAATTGTACTTGTCACAAGTTTCAAGACAATCGAAGAAGAGAACAATGAGAATTTATCATAAAAAAGTTGACAAATGAAAACTATCTCCTGATATAGTTCCCAATATACATTTTGTAGCTCAGGATGGCACCACTTGATGTTTCTAAGAGCAAAGTGGGATTGAGATTAAACACGGGACATTTTTTTTTTTGACGATATGCAAGATTCACTTTGATTGCAGCCTATCATGCTCACCATGCTATCAGGACCTACATTCCTTTCAGTCACTATCAGGACTACCTTAAAGTGATAAATGTCACAAGGATCAAGCTTCAACTCTACAGCTAGCCGAAATCACAAAGAGCAAAACTACCATTGCAACTTAATTGAGAAAAAATCAAGAAAACATGGGGCCTAATTTGACTTGCATAAAAACCATAGTACAATGACAGTCTTAAAAAAAATGTTATAACTAACCACCTGCATTACCATGTCATCTATGATCGTCGAGAAGAGAGTTGCACTGACCAACCACAACCAGTGAATTTGCATTATTATGGCCCTGTTTGGATCTGCTTCTCAGGCAGTTTTTCATC
>DXKC01036013.1:0-14217 GCA_031170775.1 Cymbopogon citratus
AGGATGATAAACCTCCTTGATGAATCCGGCCTTCTCGAGCTTCTTGATCTCCTCACCGATGATCCTACGCTTCTCCTCGTCGAAGCGGCGCAAGCGTTGCTTCACCGGCCGGGACCCGGGCCGAATCTCCAAGGCATGCTCGGCGACATCCCTCGGTATACCAGGCATGCCTGAGGGACTCCACGCAAACATGTTGGTGTTTGAGCGGAGAAAGTCAACGAGCACTACTTCCTATTTGCGGTCGAGGGTGGAGCTGATCGTTAGCTCCCTCCCGTCAGAGCTGCTCGGGTCGAGGGGGATCTTCTTGGTGTCTTCGGCAGGCTCGAAGCTGCTAGCGTGGCGCTTAGCGTTGGGGATCTTGGCAGAGAGGCTATCGAGCGTGGCCGCGATCATAGCAGCGTCATCGACAGCCGCCCCATGTTCAACGCACTCGATGTCGCAGTCGTATGCGTGCTCGAAAGAGGGGTTGACAGTGATGACACCCTTGGGGCCTGGCATCTTGAGCTTGAGGTAGGTGTAGTTCAGGATTGCCATGAACCGCGCATATCCCGGACGGCTGATGATGGCGTGGTAGGAGCCGCGGAACGCCACCACCTTGAAAATAAGGGTCTCCTTCTTGAAGTTGGCCGGGGTGCCGAAGTAGACGGGGAGGTCGATGCGGCCGACTGGCAGGGCCTTCTTGTCTGGTACGATCCCCTGGAAGCCTTCGGCACTAGGCTGCAGCTGTGATCTCTTGACCCCTAAGAGGTCGAGGGTCTCGAGGTAGATGATGTTGAGGCTGCTGCCCCCGTCCATGAGCACCTTCGAGAGGCGGGTGTTGATGATGACTGGGTCAACGATGAGCGGGTAGGCCTCGGGGTTGACGACATGGTCCGGGTGGTCACCACGATCGAACGTGATGGGCGCATCAGACCAGTCGAGGTAGTGCGGGGTGGCGACTCGAACAGAGAAGACCTCTCGATGCTCCCTCTTGCGCTGTCGAGGCGTGAGGTTGGTCGAGGGGCCCCCGTAGATCATGAAGCAGTCGTGGATGTGGGGAAACTCCTCTTCCTCTTGCTCCTCAACCTTGTCGCCGCCCCTGCCGCCCTTGTGGCCACCTTGCTCCTTTTTCTCGCCCTCCTTTTTGACTCCGAAGCGCTCGAAGTGGCCCCGTAGCATGCGGCAGTCTTTGAGCTTGTGATTCGCCCCTCCCTTGTGGTAAGGACAGGGCTCCTCGAGCATCTTATCGAAGATGGCTCCCTCAGACGGGCCTCGAGGTTTTTTGCGCTCGGCCGCAGCGACGAGGCCGTCGTCCATAGCCTCGCGCTTGCCTTGTTGGCCCTTCTTCTTATTTTTATTTCTGTTGTTCTTCTTGGCTCCCTAGCGCGAGTCTCGGCCTCGTCGCTGGGGTTCTTGTTCTGGTTTGCTCCGAAGAAGGCTCCCACCACCTCTTCGCCTACCGCATAATTTGCGACAATGTCCATCAGCGCGTCAGAGGTTTTGGGCATCGTGCGCCCAAGTTCTCGGACCAGATCTCGATCGGTGGTGGCGGTGATGAACGCTATGATGACATCCTCATCAGAGACATGCGAGAGCTCTGTGCGCCTCTTTGAGAAACGTTTCTGGAAAGCACAGATGCTCTCGTTGGGCTTTTGACGGAGGTTGCAGAGCTCCCAGTAGTTGCCTAGGCGCTCGTAAGTGCCCTTGAAGTTTCCTTTAAAAATCCATACGAGGTCGGACCATTCATAGATTTGGTCTGAGGGGAGGTCCTCGAGCCATCATCGTGCGGTGTCGGAGATGTAGAGGGGGAGCTGACGAATGATTGCAAGGTCATCGTGCGCCCCTCCCATCTGACATGCCAGGCGGAAGTCAGCCAACCAAACCGTAGGCTCAGTCTCGCCATTGTACTTGGTCAGGCTCGTGGGGGGTCGGAATCCTCTCGGCATCGCGGCCCTCCGAATTTGTCGGCTGAAAGCTCGAGGACCCGGTGGCTCAGGAGAGCGGCACCGGTCCTCATCGCTGTCATACCGGCCACCCCTGTGGGCGCTATACCCTCGGGCCTCGGCGTCGCCATACTTGTGCCGGCGGTTGTCGTTGATGTCGTGTCGGGCGTCCTACCGCCCTCGATTGTCTTTTAGATGATCTTTAGCAGGTGTCCTATTCTTGGCGCTTGGTGTCGCCCCTTGGTGGACCGATGCCTCCCTCTCATGTCGAGAGGGTTCGACCGGCCTGGCTGAGATAGCCTCTCGACGCCTCGAGGCTGAGCTCTCGGCTTGCTGAACGGCCGCCACCTTGAGGAGATCCTAGACTGATCCAGGAAACGTCGAGCGTCGGGGTTTGACGGCTCCGGCATCTGCTGCAGTAGCATGGTCGCTGCCACAATGTTCTGGCTGGCTCGATTGAAGGGAGCCGGCGCGGGGGGCTCCTCTCCAACGATCTGCTTGTACACCTTGCAAGCTTTTTCTCGAGCCCCCCTCTCAGTGCGCGTGCGCGCTCCTGTTCGAGGGTCTCTTGGAGCTTACGGAGGATCTCACGATCTGAGTCCATCTTGGCCGCCATCTCCCGAATTTGCGCCAGCTGCGCGTCTCGCTCGTCCACGTGGGGTTGCTGGTCTCGAAGCACAACTGGTGGTGTTTCTTTGGCGTTGATAGCTTCTCATGCGGTGACGGATGTGCCGTTTGCCGTTTCATCGTGGGCCTCATCATTTGAGCCACATCTCCCTCAATGTGAAGGCACTCACGGGTGGGATCCCAGTGATCCGAGTCGGAGTCACCGTAAGTGAGGTAGAGGTTGGGGAGTTCACCGTGAGCACGGGCCTCATCTGCCAGCTACTGTCAGAGTGTGCCAATGGCGTACCTCTGGGGGGCCCGGAGCTCGCGGGAAGCCCAGGCCCACAGCGGTTGAGAAGATTGGCTCGATGTTAGCCGTCGCTCGAAGGAGGGCGCCGAGGCGCTCTTTGTCTGTGCCTGTGGCGGAGATGATGGCTGTGAAAACATCCGGGCGGCGTTGTTGAGCCCGAATGGGAATATCCGGCAGTGCTCGAACAACCCGTGCGGAAGAAGGTTCGGTGGTGAGAGGGACACACGTGCTGGGGGAGCCTCGCCGGGCTCCCTCAGCGAGCGTACGGCGAAAATGAAGCCAGGATCCACGTCAAGGCCCGCTAGCCCGCGCCTAGCCCCTGAGCGAGGATCGGACGAGTCCCCATGGGCGCTCGCGTCTCCTGCCAGAAAAGGGAGTAAGCCACGGGCGCGGACTTGACCGCGGACGGGCAGAGCCCCGCTGATCCCTTCTCCTCTCCAGAGCTCAGGTCAGACGAATCCCCGGCGAGGGGACCCTCTTCGCCGAGTATGAGCAGGGGGTACTCTGCGGGCGCCATCCTGGACAAGCGCTGATGGAGACGATGATGCCAACGACGCCTCCCTGCGTGGTGATGCGGCCGGCACGTTGCCCCACCCGATCGTGGGGGCTCGATGCGACCTCCGCTAGGAGCTCTGATTGAGAGCAGAGACATGTCATAGCCGTGGCCGAGGGACACGAACTCCATGGTCCCGAACCAGATGACCGTTCCGCACGGGAGCGGCAATGCTGGGTCTGCCATCCTGAGAAATGGCGGGAAATTGATGTGACATGCGGACCCCTACCTGGCGCGCCAACTGTCGGTGTTTCGTCCCTAGGGGGCTACACCAATGAGTGAATTTGTATTGCGTGCTCCCTAATCCAGATGGTGATGCAAGAAAAACACAAGATTTATCCTGGTTCGGGCAAGAGAAGGCCCTAGTCCAGCGGGGGGAGGATGATCTTTGTTATCTTGCACCGAAGTGCTCGTACAGGGGTGAATACAAGCAAGGAAAGCTGTGACTTGTGTTGTGGGCGTGATGCTATGCCTCATATGAACGGCTAGCCTGCCTCCTCTATACCGCTCCCTGGTGTCCCCTTTTATAGGCGAAGGGGAGACGCAGGGTTACACGATTTCTAGGGCGTGCGCGTGCTGACGTCGAGGCGGTAGGAGCTGGTCAAGTCGGCGCCCCTGTAGCGACGTGGCTGGACGTGACGTTGCCTTACTCTTCTTGCGTAGGGTGACGCCCTCGAGGCCTGTGGCGGGGCGGGCACCTATCCCTGAACGTGTGGCTCCCGTGCTGTCGTGTCGGGAGTTGGTGGGATCTTTGACTGGCTGTCGTATTCAAGGGGGAGGTCGAGGAGCTCGAGGCCTTGGACGGTATGGGCGTCCACGGATAATACAGAGCAGCTGTTGACTTTAACATCTCGAGGGGGCGCCCGACGAGGCACAGTGCTTGAAGCAGGTAGAACAGTGTTGTTTGACCCCCTCAAATCCCGGGTATGGGTGGTAAAAGGTGGATTTGACCGGCGTACCGCGCACTGTAACGACCGCTGTAGCCATGTGCTTAGGCGGGAGCAGGTGGAGGCATTAAATGCGCCTGGGAAACCGCACAGAGAGCAGACAGTCGAGGGGCTCGTTCGCAGGAAGAATCTCCGTAATCGAGAGGGGCCTCGTTCGACGGGATAATTCCGTAATCGAGGGGTGCCTCGAGTCGAGCCCTCGAGTGAGTCTGCCCGTGGGTTTTTGTTGTTTGGGCTTATGTCTTTTTGGGCCGTCGAGACCCGTCCGTGGGCCGACCCGTTTGGACATGCTTGGCAGAGTTTTAAGTCTTTTTGAGATGCGTTTTTCTTGGGAGATTTTGGGGGAATTTTGTGGGAGTAATTCCCTTGGTCCTTGGGTTAGGGTACCCCTCATCCAGGTACCCGACAGTAGCCCCGAGCCCCAGTTTTAGTGCTGGCACTTGATCTGGGGGTCTCGAGTAAACGTCAGGATGTTCCGTGGATTCCGTGGGGGCGCGCGAGCGACCCCCGCGGGGGTAGCCCCCGAGCCCCTACTCGAGTGTTGACACTCGGACAGGGGTTCTTTATCTGTTGGCGTAGGGTGACTAGTGTCTTTCCGTGGGGGCGCGCGAGCGACCCGCGGGAGTAGCCCCCGAGACCTCGGAGGAGTGGGTTGGACTCCTTCGAGGGCTTTTATTGGGTTAGATTTGGGTAGCGCGCGCTTAGTTCGAACATCTTCTGTATCCCCTTGGGAATCTGATAATATGAACTGGAGTCGTAGCGTCTTATCGAGGGGTGTCTCGATCCGTCGAGCCCCCGAGTGTATTGGACCTCTTTCATTGAGGGGTGCCTAGTACAGTCGAGCCCCCGTGCCTCGTGCGACCTGGGACGTTGCTGTCATGGCGTAGGTCTCACGAGCCCTTTCGATCGGGTGCGAGGTGAGAAGCGTCGTACTACCCTCATTTGGGTGAGTTTCGACGTCCTCGGTGAGCTGTTAGCGGGGGTTCCAAGTGAGAGCTCGTGCCCTGTTCGATAAGGGTCGACTAGTGGCCCGGAGGCGGTCTCATTTGCGTAGGGCGCGTGGACGTTGGGATACCGGCTCCATTCGATAGGAGTCGGCGGCTCGTTGCCTCCCTTCGAGGGGATTCCCTGACGGTCCGCTAGTCCTTGCTTTGGATATGTTTAAGGGAATCTCGAGATTTCGTTCTCGAGCCATGCCTTGTGTTGGCTTCCCTAAAACATCCCTGACTCAGGTTACTCGAGGGCAGCTGTCGAACCCGTCGAGGGTCAGCCTTCGATCCCTCGAGATTTAGTGTGGGGCCGGAGCCACCGTGCCTTCCCGTGGAAGCCTCCGTCGGAGGATACCGTCGTCTTCTCGCCCGTTGGGCGTGTCTTTTGAGGAGCGAGTCGAAGCGGCGTGGTAGCGGCGGGCCCGGGCAACGGTTAGCTTACCGGGGCATGACACGTGTGTTTGGCCGGGAATCGAGGGAACGGGTTAGGCAGGCGTATTAAATGCGGGTGGTTACCTTTTTGTGGGATCCGGCCATTGCTCTGCCTGGGCTATAAATTGGAGAGGGGAGGGAGCGTGGTTCCGTTCCGACTCCTGCTTTCCCCAATCTCGCCGCCGCCGCCATCGCTACTCGAGCTCTTGCGTACTCACCTTCCTGCACCTAGAGGGAAAGAGGGTTAGTGCTTAGCCGTGATTGGGAACCTTCCCGGTCGTCCGTCCGCCGAGGAAATCCGCGCCGTAGTCGCCGCCGCCGCTGCTGCTGGGCACATTCCTCCCGCCGCCGCAGCGCCGATCGTCTACCAGCCGCTGCCGCTATGGCCCCGTTCGCGGGTGACGCAAGGGGAGATGCTGCGGCTGGTAGACGAGGGGCTTCTTCCCCATATCTCCAACCGAGGTCGGCCGGAATGGAAGGTGCCGCCGCGGGACCACACAACGCCGCAGCCGCCGGGGGGCTACGTGGTGAGCTTCACCGGCTTCCACAAGCGCGGGCTCGGCCTGCCCCGAGCAGGTTCATGCGGGCGCTGACGCATCACTATGGCGTCGAGCTCCATCACTTCTCCCCCAACGCTATCTCCGCCGCCGCCGTCTTCGCCGCCGTCTGCGAGGGATATCTCGGGATAGAGCCCCACTGGGAGTTGTGGATCCACCTCTACCGGGGGGAATGGTTCACAACCTCGGTGAAGGAAGCGGAGGAGAAGGATGCTGAGGAGGAGGAGGTCGCGGAGAAGGAGGCCGGCGCGTCGTCCTCGTCGGTGAGGCGTCTTGTCAACGCCGGCTCCCTCAACTTGACGTTGAAGACGGGGCATTCGCTGGTAGAGCGGGTGTACATCCCCGCCAAATTCAAGACCAATCAAGCCGGCTGGGACGAGCGTTGGTTCTACCTCCGTAACGACGAGGAATACTACCCTCGGTACTCGGGCCGCCCCATCGCCGCGCGCCCGGAGAAGTGGCTGTACGGCGTGGCCGCGGATCGGCAGAAGCACCTCGAGCCCCTCATCAACGCTCTGAGGGCTCTGAGGGCCGCGGGTTTGACTGCTGCAGTAGTCATCTCCGCGTTCCACACCCGGCGCGTGCTCCCGCTGATGGAGCGCCCGCTGCGGATGGATCAGATGGAGGTGTCGGTGGCAGCGGACACGCTCAAGAAGTGTCATATGTCCCTCGAGGACCTCTCCGCCGCAGAGACCGTGGCGCGGGTGAAAGCCACGGTCGTTGGTGACTTCTGGGCGCAGGACATCGAGCTCATCCCTATGCGTCCCGACGAGGGGTACCTCGATCTGGTAAGCTTTAGTCGAGCCTCTGTCTCCTTCCTTTGTTCTTTGCTCTGACGCTCGAGCTTACTTGACTTGTTTCAGGGGGGGTCCAATCAATTGCAGGGCATCGAGGCCCCCGGTGAAGGAGGACGCCCTCGACACGCAGGTGAGCCGCCTAAAATCTCATCTTGATAAGAGGAAGGAGGAGGAGAAGGGGAAGAAGGGGAGGAAAGGCCGCGTGCTTATGGAGCGTGACATCCGTCTCGCGAGGTTGAGGCGCGAGAGGAGAATGAAGGCCGAAGAGGAGGGGATCCCCCTTAATGAGGTGGAATCCCCGACAGTGGAGGATTTGTCCAGGGAGGGGGATGTCGACGATGACGAGGAGGATGAGGATGACGAGGAGGATGAGGGGATGGCAGCACGTCTCGGCATCCCGTCGCCCCCTCGTTCTCGAGCTGATAGGTCTTCCATGCAGGAGGATATCCTGGAGCAGCCTCGGTCCCGACAACCGAAGGGGACCTCGGGGCATCAGGAGGAGAGCCCTTCTTCGCAGGGGAGGTCGTCTTCCTGCCGATCTGACACTCGGGCTCCCCCAGCGCCAACGACACGGGAGACTCGGTCCCACACTACGGCACGGCGGACCCAGGGGCACGCCGCTTTGTCAGAGTGGGGAAGTTCGGCCGGACGGTCGGAGGATTTGGGTGGCTCTGGTTCCGGTAGGAGCTCGACCCAGAGGCTAGCCTCGAAGCCCCCCACCGGATTGGGTGGAACTCAGAGGCCCCCGATTACCTTTGCGTAAGTCTTACTCAGAACCTATCTTTGGCTGTTAATTCTGCTTTGCGAGTGCCTGGGTGACCTCTTCTCTTCCTTCTTTGCGTAGGTCGAAACGCAAGATTGGGACGGCCGATGCTACCCCGACCAAGAAGTTGAAGCTGGACGCCGTTCCGAAGCCGTCGGCCGGAGCTCAAGGTGTGATCAAGAGACCGCTTCTTCTTTGGGAGGCGAGGTGGTTGTTCCTGGCACAGGATGCTATCGCTCGAGGAAAACTAACGGGCTCTGTCTCCGCTGCAGGGTCCAGCGGGCCACGGGTCGAGGAGAAGGGTGGTGATGGGACGCAAACGCTCGTGGCCACCACCCAGGAGATGGCTCTCGTGCTCGGTAGGGTGTCTGGGACCGAGGAGACCGCCCGGCCCTTGACACTCGAGGCCTCGTTGGCCGCGCTCGAGGGGGGAGCCCCCGAGCGCTTTGCCCCCGGGTTGGGGAAGGCCCCCGTCGACCTCGAGGGCGAGGAGACCCCGAGTGATGGGGACAAGACGTCGGGTGCACGAAAGTCGTGGCCCGAGAGCCTCTAGAAGTTGGAGGCTCGACGCACGCAAGAGGAGAAGCAGGAGCAGGAGGCCCTGCAGAAGGAGGAGGAGGAGCGGCTGCCGAGGCAGCCGGAGGAGAAAGAGCCGCGGGAGTGGCCGGAAGGAGATGAGCTGGCCACGGGCCAGTCTGAATTGCAGCTGGAGGCGGAACGACCGGCCTCGAGCCAGTTGGTGTTGCGGCTGCCTCAGCAGCCACAGGAGCCACCGTCGCAACAACAACAACAGGTGCGTCTTGGCCTGCTGCCAGCCGAGTGGAAGGCCGAGATCACCCTCGACGAGCTTCTGGCGGAGGAAGAGGCAAAGCAGGAGATGCTAACGACTACATCCTTGCCGCAGGCACAGCACGAAGGGGGACAACTAACCCCCGGCCGGTCAGAGAACGTCGAGATGGCGGATCTGCCACCGCAGGGTGTCGTGGTGGTGGATGAGCCGGCAGGCGAGCAGATGACGGCCTCGAGCGCCCAGCCACAGTCGCTGGTGAGGCGATCGGTGGAGCAGGAGGTCGCAGCTGCAACCTTCAACCGCAGGCAGAAGACGCGGCTGTTGGGAGCCCCCGACGCCGTGACGGGAAGGAGGAGGCCCTCGGGTCCGGTGAGGCGGTCACCGACTTCGGGGTCCCTTTTTGAGGAGTCGCTCCGAGCCACCTCCGGAGTCCGCAGCCATCACGGCCTCCAGGGTGATGCCAAGCACGGAGGACCTGATGAGTCGACTCGGCGTCAAGGACGAGGTGGCGGAGAGCATCAAATCTCTAGCACTGGCCCGAGTTGACTCGCATAACTGGGGTCCGGAGCGGGTCGAGCTTCAGGATCCCAGTGACCCTAATGCCCCTCGCGTCGTGATGGACGGCCCGGCTGAGAGGGCAGGCTGGGTGGACGCCGAAGAGAGCCGCGCGTGGCCGCAGTATGTCCTGGAGTGTGCTGCCAAGATCGTCAGCGGACCTCTCGACCGGAGTCTCGGGGTAAGTTTTCTCCTTAGGTATCTTTGGTTCTGAGTCCTGTTCGACTGAGACTTCGTTTGACTCGCTTGATTCCTATTTTCCAGGCTGTTATGAGGCGCTCGAGCTCGAAGTCCCACTACCTCCAGGCAACTCGTGACACCCGGGAGGAGGTGGAGTATCAGCTCGAAGCCGGGCAGTCCGCCTAGGCCAAGGTGGCCTCACTCGAGGAGGAGGCCAAGAAAGCAAAGGAAGACGCCGCCAAGGCCAGGGCAGACGCCGAGGCCGCTTAGCAGGAGGCTGCCCGGGCAAGGAAGGAGGCCCAGACGGAGGTGAGCAACATCAAGGAGTATGCTGTCCTCCTGAAGGAGAGACTTTTCAGCATTAATACCGAGGTTGCGCAGGCCAAGGTGGAGCTGAAGAGGGCCCAGGACGAGGCCGAGAAGGCTAAGGGCGAGAGCGCCAAGGCTCGGGATGGGGAGAAGAAGGCCCTCGAGCGGGTGGCCGTGCTCGCGGGTGAGGCTCGAGGGGCTGTTGCGCGCATCGAGACCCTCCAGACCGAGCTCACCCAAGCTTGTGACGCTCGGGATGCCCAGTCAGCTTTGGCGAGTCTGGAGAAGAAGCGGGCCGATGACTTGGCAGAGGAGGTCAAGCAGCTGAAAGCGGATCTTATCCAGAAGGACCTGTCCTTTCAAGCCGCCGGCCAAGCTATAGAGACCCTCCGGGTGGAGAAGACGGAGGCGAGGAACGCTCTCAGGGAGGCCCAGAGGGAGCGGAACGATGCTCAAAAGGAGAGTGATACCGCCCAGAGCGGTCTCGAAGCTCTCAGGATCAGCCATACTAGTAAGTATTCTTACCTGCTTTTGTTTTTTGTTTGAGCTAGTAGTTGTTGCCACTGACTTTTGCTCGGTTCGCCAGGCCTCGAGACCGAGCTCCTCTCCTCCACGCAAATTGTCAAGACGCTGCAGTCCGACCTCGAGGCCGTGCAGGGGTCGTCCGACAAGCTTCGTGCAGCGGTCCACGATCTCTGCAACGCCTGGGATGTCGTGCCCGCTTCGGAGGTTGACGATCCCAGCGCCGCGCCCGTCATCCGGCTACACCACCTCGATGTCGTCATCAGGGATCGCGTGCGGGGATCACTCCACCACGGTGTGAAGCGGACGATGGCGATCATCTGCTCTGGCTTCACCTGTCCCATGGATGCCGTCGGAACGGGGTTCGTCGAAGACGAAGACCTGTCCTATGACGAGAACATGGCGCGGGTGGAGCGCTTGATCGCGGAGGCTGAGGAGCCTGGGGAGAGTCTGGCCGAGGCCCTCGAGCATGAGGTCCTTCCGGGAGACGGTGCCGGAGCCCGAGGCGACGACGGTGAAGATGGCGACGACGACGGTGGCCATGATGGTGGTGATGGCGACGCTGCTTGAGGCCTGCGAGCCAAATCTAGGCGCGAGGGCCCATGTAAAAAATCTTAGTCTTTTGTGATACTGATATCGTGGCCTTGGTGGCCAAAAATCTTAAGCATGTCTCGTGCAATTGTTTTTTATCTTTGAGCTGTCTGATTCTTTCCTTTTGCCGATCGATTTTGCCAATCCGACTAAGTTTTCGACGTGGGCTCTCATTCCTCGAGGGGGGGGGGGGGAGTGAGTAGGGGTTCCGTAGCGCAGAGGTGTGGGAGAGCCCCCGGCTCGACATCCCGCGGTCCTTAGGAAGTTCGAGGCGTTTTCTACTTAGCGTTATTGGCGTGTTCGAGGCGTAGGTTGAGATAGACGTGTCAGTTTTCGAAAAAACGTTGGTTTTTTCGGGGACTGGGGGTCCCCCCCCGTTAGCCCCCGAGGGAGGCTTGACTCTGAGAAAACAGAGTCGAGGCTACCTCTAAGCATAGAAATGATATATACTTTGAAACGAAAAGTACTATCATTCATTTATGATGCGAAATATGTACATATTGCAAGAAAGTACAAGGCCTCGAGGCCCTAGGGGTAAAAGCGACGTAGCTGTTCGATGTTCCATGCGTTGGTGAAGGTTTCGCCCTTGCCGTTCGAGAGCTTGTAAGTTCCAGGCTTGAGCACCTCAGCTACGGTGTATGGCCCCTCCCACGGAGGAGTTAGCTTGTGGCACCCTTTCTTGCTCTGCCGTCGATGGAGTACGAGATCACCGACTTGTAGGTCCCTCTTGCGCACGTGTTTGTCGTGGCAGCGTCGAAGCTGCTGCTGATATCGCGCGAACTTGAGGAGGGCCAAGTCCCGTATCTCCTCAAGCTGGTCCTTGGCGTTCGCGAGGGCCACCTCGTTCGTCTGCTCGTTGTAGGCTTTGAGTCGAGGGGACCCGTACTCGAGGTCGGTCGGGAAGACAGCTTCCGCCCCGTAGGCCAGAAAGAACGGGGTGAATCCTGTGGCTCGGCTTGGTGTTGTCCTTAGGCTCCATAGGACCGAGGGTAGCTCCGCGGCCCACTTCTTCCCGTACTTCTTCAATCGGTTGTAGATTCTTGGCTTAAGGCCCTGCAAGATCATGCCATTGGCACGCTCGACTTGGCTGTTGGTTCGAGGGTGAGCGACTGCGGACCAATTCACACGGATGTGGTGATGGTCGCAGAAGTCTATGAACTTCTTGCCGGTGAACTGCGTGCCGTTGTCGGTGATGATGACGTTCGGGACCCCGAATCGATGGACGATGTTGGTGAAGAACTCGACCCCTCGCTCGGAGCAGATGTTGCCGATGGGTTTAGCCTCGATCCAGTTGGTGAACTTGTCGACAGCTACGAGTAGGTGTGTGTACCCTCTGGTTGTCCTCTTGAGTGGCCCTACGAGATCGAGCCCCCAGACCGCGAAGGGCCAGGTGATGGGGATCATCTGTAGGGCGTGCGCCGGTAGGTGTGTTTGCTTGGCGTAGAATTGGCACCCCTCGCACGAACGGACGATGCTGATGGCGTCAGCGACGGCGGTTGGCTAGTAGAATCCCTGCCTGAAGGCGTTGCCTACGAGGGTCCTTGGCGCTGCGTGGTGGCCGCAAGCCCCCGAGTGCATGTCCTTGAGGAGCTTCTTGCCTTCGTCGATGGAGATGCAGCTGCAGGACCCCGACGGGCTTCGCTGGTACAGCTCCTTGTCATCGCCGAAGATGACGTAGGATTTGGCCCGCCGTGCTAGCCGGCGAGCCTCTGTTTGATCTTCAGGCAGCTCCCCTCGGATAAGGCAATCGAGGAAAGGGATCCGCCAGTCGGGCGGTGTGTATGGCGAGGGGGGCGATATTTTGATTTCCATGACCTCGGCCCCGTTCGAGGGAGCCTTAGTCGAGGCAGTCGGGTCGAGCGTTGGAGGAGCGGTGTCAACCCCCGTGTCTAGCTTGATGGAGGGCTCGAAGAGATGCCTTGAGAAGATGTCCGGCGGGATGGTCCCTCGAGAGGACGCGATCTTGGCCAGCTCATCCGCAGCTTCGTTGTACCGTCGAGCGATGTGGTTGAGCTCGAGCCCGTGGAACTTGTCCTCCAGCTTGCGTACCTCGTTACAGTAGGCTTCCATCTTAGAGTCGTGGCAGCTCGAGGCCTTCATCACCTGGTCGATGACGAGTTGCGAATCGCCCCGAACGTCGAGGCGTCGAACCCCTAGCTCGAGGGCGATACGCAGGCCGTTGACGAGTGCTTCATACTCCGCGACGTTGTTGGAGGCAGCGAAGTGGATGCGAATGACATAGCGCATGTGAACTCCAAGGGGTGAGATGAAGAGCAAGCCGGCGCCTGCCCCCGTCTTCATGAGCGACCCGTCGAAGTACATGGTCCACAGCTCTGCTTGGATCTGTACTGGTGGCAGCTGAGTGTCGGTCCACTCAGCGACGAAGTCAGCCAGCACCTGAGACTTGATGGCCTTGTGCGGCGCGTAGGTGATGGTCTCACCCATGAGCTCGACCGACCACTTCGCAATCCTGCCGTCAGCCTCCCGGTTTTGGATGATCTCTCCCAAGGGGAAGGAAGACACAACGGTGACCGGGTGGCTGAGGAAATAGTGCTGCAGCTTGCGTCGTGTAAGGACGATGGCGTAGAGTAGCTTCTGGATGTGCGGGTAGCGGACCTTGGTCTCCGATAATACCTCGCTGACGAAGTAAACTGGCCGCTAGACGGGGAATGCGCGCCCTTTCCTCCTGCCTCTCGACAACTATGTCCGTGCTGACCACCTGGGTGGTTGCGGCGACATAGAGGAGGAGCGGCTCGGCTAGCTCTGTTTCTGTCGCGGGTCGAGGGGTTACTAAGATCGGAGGTGAGATCAGCATGTGTTTGAGCTTCTCGAGGGCCTCCTCGGCTTCAGGGGTCCATGCAAAATGCTCCGACTTCTTGAAGAGGCGGTACAGAGGCAAAGCTTTTTCACCCAGCCTTGCGATGAAGCGACTGAGGGCCGTGAGGCAGCCCGTGAGCTTCTGTACGCCCTTGAGGTCTCGAATCGGCCCCATCCGCGTCACAGCCGAGACTTTTTCGGGGTTAGCCTCGATACCGCGCTGTGAGACGATGTATCCTAAAAGCATGCCTCGAGGCACCCCAAAGACACATTTCTTAGGGTTCAGCTTGATGTTCTTGGCCCGGAGGCACCCAAACGCGATCTTGAGGTCCGTGATGAGGTTGTCGGCCTTTTTGGTTTTGACCACAATGTCGTCGACGTACGCCTCGACCGTGTTGCCTATGTGCTCACCGAAAACGTGAAGCATACACCGCTGGTACGTTGCCCCGGCGTTTCGAAGGCCGAAAGGCATAGTAACGTAGCAGTACATGCCAAAGGGTGTGATAAAGGATGTCGCGAGTTGGTCGGACTCCTTCATCTTGATTTGGTGGTAACCGGAGTAAGCATCGAGAAAGGA
>DXKC01036019.1:0-16476 GCA_031170775.1 Cymbopogon citratus
AAGGGTCCTAGTCGGTTACAAAGTAGAGATCCTAGGAGGATTGTGAAACTAGTCCTAGTAGGATTGTATGTATGGAATCCTAGTAGGACTAGGTCTTCTTCTATCTTCTCCGTAGGATTGCATGTATGGAATCCGAGCATTTCATGGTTGAGTTTCGAAAGCCTTCTGAAGTGAAACCTTGAGATCGTCTTCTTTTGTTCTTCTGAGTTCTTTCTTCTTCTTTGAGATGGTCTTCTTTTGTTCTTCTGAGTTCTTTCTTCTTCTTGAGATGGTCTTCTTGAGTGCTTTTGAGCCTTCTCCTCTTTTGAAGGTGGGTGCAATTTTTGTGCAAAAAATTGCACTCACTGAGTGTAGCCCCCGAGCCTCTTGCTTTTTTGGTACAAAAAAGCTGGAGGGTCAAATCTTGGAATTTTTGATTTTTTGTCTTCTCTTGGTGGGTATCCCGCAGCCCCCGAGCCGTTCGAGTTCTTTTTCTTTTAGAAAGAGAAGTCGGATGAAGGGTCTTGATCCATTGTCTTGGAGTTCTTGTAGTCTTCAATGTTTGTATTCTTGGTTCTTCGTCTTGATTTCTTGTCCCGGAGTCTTTGTAGTCTTGTGTGCTTGTATTCTTCGTTCTCCATCTAGATTTCTTGTCTCAAAGTCCTTGTAGTCTTGTGTGCTTGTATTCTTCGTTCTCCGTCTAGATTTCTTGTCTTGGAGTTCTTGCAGTCTTGGATGCTTGTATTCTTTGTTCTTCGTCCTTGAATCTGATCCCCTTGGGCGAAGTTGAAGTGAAGGCCAAGCCCCCGAGCTTAATTTTGATTAAGTCGTGACGCTGGCCGAGCCCCCGAGATTGTCCGTGTGGTTTCTGATCAATCTGGGTTCTTTCTCAATTTGTCTTGATCTTCTCTCCCATCTTATCCTTCCCAATAGCATGATCTATACATAGTCCCTGCATGTCAAACATAAAGAATATAAAGAATATGTTGTAACTGGCTTTTCAGATATGAAGTTAGGAGCATGTCCTATTTTTGACATGTCCTTTGTGTTTGGGGTCCTTGTTTTCGTCTTCGTCTTGATGCTCAAGGGTTGTTCCTATGTGGTTGAGGCCCTTAGCTATCTTGCTTGATTGCTTCTTCATGTTTGTAGGGGTTGTTCCTCTTTTGATGTGAGGCTCCTGTATTCTTTGTTGCTGGCGATGGTCGACGATTGTCGGTGAATGTCGGCGATTTGTCGGCGATGTTCTTCCTTTCTTGTGGAGAGAACTTGTTTTTCTTTGAGATATTATGACCGTCTCCGGTGGCGATTGGTCGGCGATTGTCGGCGATGTTCCTTCTTTCTTGTGGAGAGAACTTGTTTTCTTTGAGATATTTTGACCGTCCTCGGTATAGCCATCGCTTTTCGGCGTATCTAGGGGTTGTTCCCCGCCCGTACCCATGGGTGGACGGAGCCCCATAGACCAGTGCTGTCTTTTGCAGCAAGTTTGAACACGGTTCCCGCCTCGATGGACTCGGGGCCCAAACTAAAAAGCCATCCTCTTGTGGCATAAAGCTTCAAGGATTGTTCCCACCTTGATGGACTGGGGCCTTGAGCTAAGGGAAGCCGTCGTGTGGCTGGTCGGGAGGGTTGTCCCTCCCACGCAGAAGGAGGGGCCTCAGCAGACCATAATAGTGTTGTCTTTCAGCGAAGCCGTCTTTTGCGGCGGTCAGGAGGGTTGTCCCTACCTCTATTGGGGTGGGTAGGGGCCTCTGCAGACCATAATGTATCTTGAAGGCCGGTAGGGAGGGTTGTCCCTACCTCTGAGGATAGGCGCCTCATCATACCATTGTAGAGGCCAGTCTTCTTTTGAAGGCCGGTAGGGAGGGTTGTCCCTACCTCGGAGGGTAGGGGCCTCATCATACCATTGTATAGGCCAGTCTTCTTTTGAAGGCGGGTAGGGAGGGTTGTCCCTACCTCGGAGGGTAGGGGCCTCATCATACCATTGTAAGGCCTGTCTTCTTCATGAAGAGTTCTTCGTCGAGCCATTTATGAGCGGCGAGTTCTTCGTCGAGCCGTTTATGAGCGGCGAGTTCTTCGTCGAGCCGTTTATGAGCGGCGAATTCTTCGTCGAGCCATTTATGAGCGGCGAGTTCTTCTGGAGTAGTTGCGGCGAGTGTCGATGTAGAGCCGTTTTCTAGATGGTCGTGCAGAGAGCTTGGACTCTACTTCATCATTTGGTTTGTCCTCCGTCTTCGTGAGGATGCTTATAATATTTTTTTGTAAGGGACGTGTAGAGAGCTAGGACTCTGCTCCGTCATAGGTTGTCCTTCCTTCTTCATGGGGACGCTTGATGATTGTCTTCAGTGGAGTTCTTGAGAGTTCAAGGCTTCGGGTGGACAATCTCCTCATCAGAGATGCCATATCACCCCCACCCTAGAGGGCTCTCTAGAAATCTGGGCTCAGAAGCCCCGAACATTGATGAGGTCGTTGAGCCGCAGTGAGTTGTTGATGAGGCCGACGAGGTTGCTGAGCCGCAGCGAGTTGTCGACAAGTTTCAACGAATGCCGCGACACACCTTGATCTTGAAGTCTTCCGAGCCGCAGCGAGTTGTCGACGAGGGCCGACGAACGCCGCGATGAATTTTGGTTGAGGTCCGCCGAGCTCTCGAGAAAATTTTCATCAAAAACCCTACCTGGTGCGCCAGCTGTCGATGTTTTACCACCGGCAGCCTGCCAAGGGGGTGCCCGTGGCAGTTGTTCGGGCTTCGGCGAAGGGTGGAACTCAGCGGTGCACGCAAAAGGATAGACATTTATACTGGTTCTGGCCCTCAAGGAAGTCGAGTAACAGCCTTACGTCCAGTCTTAGGCGTGAGCCCGTTTCGTTGTATTGCTGTAAGTCGTCGATTACAATGAGTCGTGGTGTTTGTGTTCTATTGTGTGTTCTCTAGTGTCTTCCCTCATCCCTCTGTGGTTGTGTTGGAGGTGTTCGCCATGGTGATCTAGGGAGCCTTGCCCTCCTTTATATAGTCTAGGAGAGGCAAGGGTCCTAGTCGGTTACAAAGTAGAGATCCTAGAAGGATTGTGAAACTAGTCCTAGTAGGATTGCATGTATGGAATCCTAGTAGGACTAGGTCTTCTTCTATCTTCTCCTTGGGGAACCCATGGGGTCCCGCGTCGACAGGCTACCACTTATCGGATATGGTCAAAATATCTCAAAATGGTTAAGAGGGATAACCCCATTAACCAGCCGCATAACGGCTTCCCTTAGCTCAAGGTCCCAGTCCATTGAGGCGGGAACAACCTTTGAAGCTTTATGCTACAAGAGGATGGCTTTATAGTTTGAGCCCCCAGTCCATCGAGGCGGGAACCGAGTTCGAACTTGCCACAGAAGACGGCCTTTCATGGTCTGAGAGTCGCCGTCCACCCATGGGTACGGACGGGGAACAACCCCTAGATACGCCGAAAAGGGACGGCTATACTTTTGGTCCAAGGGTCCTAACAAGGAACAACCCTTCGACTTGCCGAAGACGGTCCATAATATCTAAAAACAGTCAACTCACCGAAGACAGTCAAAACATCTCAAGAAGTTCCACTCTCAATAGAGGAACAACTCAACAATCGCGACAATCGCGCGCCGACCAAGGAATCAAGCTACAAGGGCCTCAATCCAATAAAAAAGGACCCCTATGACATGAAGAAGCGATCACGATCAAAGCCATCAAGGGCCTCATCCATAGAGGAACAACCCTTGACACTACGAAGAAGAAGACAATCAAGCAACCAAGGGATCCAAAGAACCCTTGACACTACAAGACGACGATCAAAGCTATGAAGGGCCTTAGAAATAGAGGAACAACCCTTGACCACTACAAGTCGAAGATCAAAGCCATCAAGGGCCTCAACCACAGAGGAACAACCCTTGAAACTACAAGGCAACGGCTAGGCTACCAGAAAAGCCTCGGTCACTTCAAGTACAACCCTCCAAGCTACAAAGTCACCAAAAAATCAAGACAAGAAGAAACAACACCACAGCAGCAAGGGAGGCGATCAAAAGCCTCAACCAAGTAAAGGAACAAACTTTATGCCACAAGACAGATTATTAACGCATCTACATCAAGCTATCTGGATAATCAACAGAAGACGGCCAATACAAGCCTAAATCAAAAGAGAAGCACACATATCATCGACAGAATCAAAGACAGGATGAAGCCTGCACAGATATGTACATCATCAGAATATCATCGCCCCTCAAAAAAAAGAAGGCGAATCAAGTGTATCAGGCCACCAATAGGCCACAAAGTATCATCGCCTCTCAACAAGCAGGCGGACAAAATATCAGGCCATCAACAGGCCACAAGAACGACATCGCCCCACAAACAAGCAGGTGGGCCAGAGTATCAGAACATCAAACCACAATAATTGTTTTCAAGAATCAGCGCCAGAAACCGGATCAGCAAACACATCAGCAACTTGATCAGCCAAGGCAGCAGTATCACTCTGGGCTTTCTGCAGACGCTCAAAGTCCTCAGGATCAACATTCTGCTCAAGAACCCTCTCTAAGGGGGCAGCCGGAGCAAAGAAGCGGGCATAGCCAAGAAGAAGACCAGCACACTCACGAAAAGAACTCCGGACATACTGATAGAATTGCTGAGGCACCAGTGGCAGAAATTGCTAAATCGTCAGACGATCATCTTCAGGAAGCCGGATATAAGCCAGTACATGAGAGAAGACATCATACAACTTTTCAAATTGATCTTTAGATGCCTCCAACTCAGCCTCCAAGGAAGCAACAAAATTCAAAGCCTGAAAAAGAGAAAAGATCAGCAACATACGAAAAAGATCAAAGGAATAAGCAGACTCAGAAACAATCCTTACTGTTTCAACAGTTTCTTCAGCAACCTTCAAAGACTACTTTGAGGCATCCAGATCCTTCATCAGATCATTACGGGCAATAGTCAATCCTGAACAAAAGGGAGTCAGAACTATACGGGCATAAGAGCAAACAGAAATAAAGAAGCAAGCACTCACTTCAGACTTCTTGATTCGGCTCAGAAATAGATTCCTGAGCCCGAAGATCACGCTCCACATAAACTGCCACTGGCCTTGCAAAGAACTCTCAGTATCCTGAAGTTGCCGATGAGCAGCCTTCAAATTCTCCAGCTTGTTTTTTACCCTATCCAACTCATCGTGAATTCGGGCAGCAGAGGCAAACTCAGCAGGACCATACAGGAGATCCTAGTCACGGACATATGCCTAGAAGAGACAAAAATGACTCAGAAAGAAGAATGAAAAAGCAAAAAAAAAATCAAAAGAGGACTCAGAAGCTTACCTTCATCTTCGCGTCAAGGGCAGTACTGAGACTGGACAACTCAGCAGTCCATGCAACACGATTAAGCTCATGGTCAGAAGACCAAGCAGAGGAACTAGCTTGAACAAGCTGAGCAGAAGCCGCAATAGCCGGAGAGATAGTCTCAAGAACTCAAGACCTCTCAATCGGAGCCGCAGCCTCAATAGCCGAAGGGGCAGCAGGGACAGGGTCAACAACATCCCCAACAGAGGGGGCAGGCACAGCAACATTCTCAGAAGCTGCAGAAGTTTCCGCAGGCACATCAGCAAATAAGGAATTAAAAAATTCAAGAGCAGCTCGATCATCAGGGGTAACTGGAGCAAAACAGAAATTGCAGGAAAGAAAAAATTCAGAAAATAGAAACACACAAAAGAAAAGAACTCTGCCCACGAAAAGAAAGAACAACTGCATACCAGAAGTAGACAGATTTTCAGCAGCAGCAGGGTCAGGCAAGACATCACCAATAGGCACCTCATCAGAGACAGGGGGCAGATCCTCAGCAGCAAGGACACCACCCGAACTCCCAACAGGGGGGACATCACCAACAGTTCCAGAAATAGAACCCATAACAGGGCCAGCAGCAGCAGCAGCACCAGAAGACGCACCAGAAGGCCTACAAAAGCAAACACAGTCAAGAAGAAGAAGCAAATAAAAAATGATCAATTACGAACAAAAAGGACCCATACCTTACAACAATTTTCCTCACAACTCGACGAGCCAGAGGAAAAGCTGATAAAGAACGTTGCAAGGCACTCCCAGTCAATGCGGCAGTCGTCACCAAAGGAAGAGCCACTGGAGACTCAGGACAAGGCGTAGGAACACGACTAAAAAGAAAAAAGGAGTTCAAAGAAAGAACACGGATATCACAGCAAATCAAAGGAAAAAGAACTCAGGAAGGATACGCACGGCCGTAAGGCAAGAGGCTCCTCATTTTCATCCTCAGGCTCATAAAGAGGCACTGAGACACCATCTAAAGGAGGCAAGAAGCAAGTAACACTCATCAAAAGGACTCAGCAAAATCAATCGAATACACACAAAGGACATACCTATCAAAATATTACCTGAAGGGAGCGGTTGAGATGAAGCCCTAGCACGAGTACTCCTGCTAGTCGATGGAGGCACAACAGTGGAATACGCTTTCTACTATCACAAGAAAACATCCGTAATAACCATGGTGGTGGAGTATATTCAACAAAAGAACCCAAAGCATAAGAAAGACCAGATACAAACCGACTGGGCGTAGCAGCTGGTGCAGAAGAACTCGATCCTCGTACAGGGACAGCAACCACAGTAACGACAGGAGCAATCGGTGCGAAATCCAGACGAAATTCAAGTCCATATCCCTGAAAAATAATCAAGAAAACAGTTAGCATTCAGCATGCAACAGAAGACAAGAACAAATCAGAAGCAGATTAACTTACAGCGGGAGGAGGATTTGCAACAATGTACTCTTCAGGAATCACAGGCAAAAAAGCAACTGACTTCAAGAAAACCCGAAGCCGAGAAAGCAACTCTTCATCAGACAACTCACTAGAAGTCATCCGAGAAGGATCATCAGCACAAGTATACTCAAAACCAAGATTCACCCTCTCCATGAGAGGCTGAATTCGGCGACGAAGAAAACTCACAAACAAAGCAGGTTCAGTAACCCCACGCTCCTTAGCATTGGCAACCAAATCAAGCAGAGGAGCGAGGGCAGCAACATCAGCATCAACAAGATGAGCACTCCACCGATTAGTGCGAGTAGGAGCGGAAGCAAAGTAAAAAAAATCATCAGAAGGCTTGGGAAGATAGAACCACTTATCACTCCAAGATAAAGAATCATGAAGGACAAGGGGAAAGAACTCACGACCCTGATGACGCTGAAAAATACAGCAACCGAAAGGGGGAGAAGCAGAGGAATTGGCGAACTTCAACCAAAAGAAGTGGCGAAACAGATAAGGGAAGGAGGAATCCCAAGATAGGCCTCGCACAGATGTAAAAATACCGCAAGAAGAAGAACGCTATTGGAAGCCAGATGATGGATCCTAATACCGTAAAAGCGAAGAAATTCAAGAAGAAAAACAGAGGGAGGAAAGCAGAGTCCGGCATAAAAATAGTGGAGAAAAACGACGAGATGAGAAGGAGAAGGGGCAGGAACATCATGACCGACAGGGGCGATGAAACCAGAAAGAGATTGGGATTGAAGCAATCCCTGAGCAACAAGAAGATCAACCTCAGTAGGCTGAATCGACGTAGGAGCCCAAACCCGCTGCATCGCCCGCATGTTGACGAACTTGGTGTTCTCGATCTGCGCCAGAGCCTGCTCCTAATCAATCTCCTCGGAAGTCTTCTTGCCCTTGCCCTTCTTGGCCATGGAGAGACAAATGCAGCAAGAGATCAGGGAGGACAAGAAGATCTACAAGAAATCTGGGCAAAGTGGCGGCAGCAGATCGGAGATTGGGGCAAGATTGAGTAGTAAACAAGGGTTTTCTCTCAAAGACAAAAGCGGATGCGCCGAGGGAGAACGAAGGGGCAGTTAAAAGTAAAGATGGATAGTAAATAAAGGGAAGAGATGGGATGAGAAAGGATACAACCATCATTCTCAGGACGTAAGCAGTTAAGATTCCAAATTGTTATCGTTCCGCAATTAATGGAAAAGCCTGAGCAATGGTCAAGTCGTACAAACAGTGGAGACAGAGAGACAAGACATGATACTTATCCTTCCACGTCATACAACACAACCAGCGAAAGGCAAAGCAACTCAGAGATCCAGTTCAACAAAGGACACAGGCAGTCAGAGCATATATATATTTCAGAAGGACATAGTACAAAAGGACTCAGCCTATTACAGCAAAGACACCAGAGGAAAAGAACTAAGGATTTTACTGAAACAACTTAGAGTCACTCCAGTACAACGCAGACAACTCATGGTTACAAGGACACAACTCAGGATTACATTGAAACAACTCGGATCATGTTCATACAACTCAAGATTACATTGAAACAACTCGGATCATGTTGATACAACTCAGGATTACTCAGTACAACTCAGACAACTCAAGGTCACAGAGAAGCCTACAAACTCAGATTTACATGGACAAAACGACCCAATACAACACAACACTAATCAAGAAGGTATTGTACAAAGCAACAAAGGTCTGATAAATCCAGGAGAAGTGGAGCCCAACCTCTACCAAGATTTGATACAACCAAGCAGGAAACAACTTAGACAATGTATTCGCCAAAGAGAACTCATACCCAAGATTGCCATAACAGACAGAGGAAGAATCACCAAGTGAACCATACTAGCATCGAGACACCAGACCACCAGCACGGAACAACTCGGAGAAGCCTATCAAAACGTGCTGATCTGTGCCGAAACACAGAAGTGACCCAATGACAAACAAGCCAAGTGCAAGCACACAATGGCTTGTTGAGGTAGTCAGCCACCCACACGCTAATCAACTTAGTGAAGACAAACGAGGCAATGGTGGTGGGTTCTTGCAGTTTTGGTGAGGAAGCAACAACCACCAAACTCTCAAACCCTACCCCATTCGCGCCCTTGCCATCAAAGAGAAGACTTTGTTCGGGAACTAGCCTGCTACTAGTCCCTTTCTCAAAACCTACACCACTCGCAAGACAACTACAGAAGAAGCAAAAAGATGCACGGGGGCTCACTCAACCGCTCGCCACAACCCAAGAACAAGCTCGGGGGCTCGCTACTCTTCAAAAAGACACCCGGGGGATCGTGCAAGAACTCGCCATAGCACCAGAACAGATGAATAATCTCCTAAAGATTACAGAGACTAAAGCCTAACAAAGAAGACAAGAACAAGCTCAGGGGCTCGCAATAGAAGCTCGCCATTCTACAATACAAGTACCAAGAAGAAGAAGAAGTTGTGATAACAAAGGCATGACTCCACAGCTATTTATAGAAGGAAGGTGGAGCATGTGAACCAAGCCCACAGCATATGAATCAATAGTACCATTCACTACTACCTGAAAAAAAGGAAAAGATGACTCACCTAAAAAGGAGTAAAAGAGCGCAGACTCAACAGTAACTCAGCAATGACTCAGCAGAGGATGATGCAGTAAAAGCAGCAGACAGAGCCAGAGCTTGAATGACAACACGTTCACAAGCAGAACAGTGAAAACTAGGAGGAGCGCAAAAAGACAAAAGGACGAATATACCAAGAAATATCCACAAACGACAACCAAAAAGACACCAAGACCCTCACCTGAGTTCTTTCTTCGAAAGGACCCGACTGAGGCTCGGGGGCTGTAGGATAACCCACCAAGAAAAAGTAAAAATCAAAATTCCAAAAATCTTGACCCTCCAGCTTTTTGGTTCCAAAAAAGCAAGAGGCTCAGAGTCTACACTCAGTGAGTGTAATTTTTTCGCAAAAATTGCAACCACCTTCAGAAGGAGGGGGGCAAAATCCAGAAGCACTCAAGAAGATCATCTCAAGGTTTCACTCAAAAAGAACCCGAAGACAGTTCCTATCTATGAGTTCTCCGAGTTCAACCATGAAATGCTCAGGGGCTTGTCGATGTGGGACCCCCTAGGGTCCTCAGCAAGACAGAACCCAGACGAGTGGACCTGCCCAACGGATCCACAAGGCAGCAGGAACCAAGACACGAAGCAGAGCTACGTGCAATAGTCTCCTGTCTTAGTTAGATATGAAGCATAGTTACTCTCCGTCTAGGACTCTATCTTTGTATCCAACTAGGAGCCGAAGGACTCTCAACAGTGCTTGGACTATAAAGGTCTGTTAAGAGGACCCCGTAGAAAACAACACAAGATACAACCGAGAGAACGACAGAACAACACATCGGTGAACACACGACTCATTGTAAATCGTCGATATACAGCAATACAATGCAAACGGGCTCACACCTAAGACTGGATGTAAGGCTGTTACTCGACTTCCTTGAGGGCTGGAACCAGTATAAACGTTTGTCCTTTTGCGTGCACCGCTGAGTTCCACCCTTCGCCAAAGCCCGAACAACTGTCGTGGGCACCCCCGTGGCAGGCTGCCGGTGGTAAAACATCGACAGTTCATTAGAAAAAAAAGAAAATAAAAATGGCATGCATTAAATATTGAAGCCCCATACTAATAGCTTTGTGGCATAAAACCCATAACGTCTATCTGTTGTGGTGGCATAAAAATAAAAATATTGCATTTATCATATTTACAATTTTCTACATGGCATAGTAAAAATAAAAATACCAAAAATATATTGAGATCCTACTACACTAAAAATATATTATGAAGGTCTAGACATATGAAGCTAGGAGGTTTATGACTAATGCTTAATCAGTTCCACAAGCTTTGTTGTCTATTTGAGCTTCACAGAATCTAAAGGATTAAGAAGAGCTAACAGGCAGAAGGACGTCCTGTCCCTGTCGGAGTGCTATCTCTAACAGTCGAGCGCTGTTTCTAATAGCAACCACCTACGACACTCGAGGAGGACCAGCACGCTTTCACTGTCCTGTCAGCAACATCAATAGACTATGTCAATATCCAGCTTGGGGGAGAGCATACCTCGTATACCAAGCTAAGTATTCCGTACTCGTCTATCTATTTATTTATCTATAGTGTGCTAAGTAAAAACAAAATAAAAAGATGAATAACGTTAGAAACCCAATAAAGATTTCTCTATTTATTTCTCATAATTAGTTTCTTTAAGATATTAAAATGGCTAGCTATAATAAAGGAGAGCTCTTAAAAGAATCTATTGCTAAATGAACCCCTAGAATAAATTCTTATATGGAGATGATGAATAGTTGCTCTGCCGTAATTCTTTGCAAGTACCTAGTTTTCAACCTTGCACTCTCTGAGTTTGAGACACAACTATTTAGACTTAAGAATTGCTCTGAACCTGAAACCTCTGGGTAGCAAATGCTTGATCTAAGTCTAAGTAGTTCGCGGATAAGATATAGAAAGGTTTTGAGCTGCTGTCCATTTTACTCCTAGAGATACTAGAGTTCTGGAGAAATTATTTTCGAAAATCTTAAATTGCTATGATGAGTTCCTTTATGACGAGAGTTCAAAATTCCTACCACAGCCAAATACTCATGCTTACTAGATTAGGAAAGCCATTCAGTTATATATATCACTTTGTAGGCAGTGAGTGTAGTTAAGCTGTGTTGACCCTTAGGAGTTAGTCATGCGGTTAAAGTCACTACTGTGTGCTCTCCATCCATTGATCTTAGCTACTTCTGTCCTCAGAAGCATGCAACCACTTACAGCCACTCCACCATATTCACTATGTGCTACTTTTGTTCCTGGAAGTACCACCCACATATATATACACACCCCATCCTGTGCTGTTTCTATCTAGGAGACACGCACCTATGCTGCTCCTACCCTAGGAGTACGCATTCATCCATCCACATACATATTCCCCATTCAGATCCCCTAAAGTGTTTTACTCCTACTCTGGGAGAGAACACCCAAAAAAATATTCATCGCCCTCATATCCCTTTATTCCAATAAAGCTCCAGTTATACCAGTGATACTCTCTAGCGCTAGTTGTGCTTCAAGAGGATTGGCTCTAAAAAAAGAGAAAATAAAAGAAAGAGGACAAAAGTCCCAAAAAGAAAAGAGCAGCCAAGTCCTTAGAAAAATTTAAAGTTTCCAAAATAGGGAGGTATGTTATCCCCGAGGAGCACTTGTAGAATTAGATCTTCACCCCTCATAATCATCACCATCATCCCTATCATTCACTTCTTTCCCCTTACTCATATGCACATGTGACTTGATTGTGTGACTAGTTTATTTGGATCCACGGTTTAACTATGCAATATATGCAAGTAGGATTGAGTTGTTTTTTTTCCACCTAGAGCTCCACATAAGCCTATTAGAAGTAGGGTGAGAGAGAGAAGGCAATCTCACTATGCCTTAGTTCCACAAATACCACATATCCTGAGAGTAGAGAGAAGGCATACCTTACACTTGCCTTGGCGAGGATCCAGAAATAATACCACATACGAGAGACTTGAAAGGGTCATACAAGGAATCTCTGAGTTTTATTTTGAAAACCTTGCAAAAACTCCGTAGTAATAGTTGATCAAAGAGTGAAAAACGTAGCGCTCGACCTACCATACTGTCTTTCAACTGCTCAAGACCCAAGTGACGGCTATAAGCCCCATGGTAAAAGGTAATATGGGTAAGTTTTGAGTTGGAATAGTTCACTCTAATCCGGAGGAGAGTTCTTGTTTAAACATATGTGTACTTGTAAGGCGTGAAAGCATTGTAGCAACTCCTGATCCATCACTGAGTCTATCTTTGCTCAGGGACGAGCAAAAGGTAAGCTTAGGGAGTTTGTTGACGGTAGATAAGTATCAATTTAAACCGTTAACATAACATGAGAAAGGACTAAATCAAGAATAACATCTAGTTATAGGGGTTATACTAATAGAATTCCATGAGTTTTGGTGAATGTTTGTTTCTGTAGGGGGTTATTAGGAATTAAGCAAAGAAGGCCCACATGTCAGATTTACATAGAGAGAAAAGGGCGAACATTAACTTTTCTGTAATCTGGAAGGTTCGAGAAGGCACTGGACCAAAGCGGAGGCCGAACCACCTTGGTGGCCAGGCGGCCACCCAAGGGGGTGGGGTGCACACCCATCCACCTCCATCAATCAGGTGGAGGCTCGTGGATCCTACTTCCACCAACCTTGAGGAGCAATAAACATCGCACGTTTAAGTCGGTTTGATCCAATGGTTGTGGTGCATCCTTGGGGGCTATATATTCAGGGCCCCTGGCCCCTGGTGAAACCTGAATTCATTCTCAAGTTTATTCTTTCCAATCATCAAGAGAATTTAGAGAAGCCCCAGAGCCACCATCTCAATTAGAGCTCCATAGTTATAGCATAGCTACATAGGAATAGATCTAGAGGGAGTCAAGCCTAGCTTGGAGTCCGGATCTGTCATCGTTGTTGGTAATTTGTTATTCTTCATTGTAATATCTAGTATTTGTTCTTGCTACTATGAATATGACTTTGCTCTATTCTAATATATCAGAATTGAGTTTGCTCTACATGCATATGGTCTCAATTATATTGTTCTTAGTCTACTTTGATATATACTTGGTGTAGTTGGATTAGAATTATGTTTTTGCATAGGATCGTATAGCGCTTGCTCATTAGGCTAATGGGTGAGTGATAGATATTGTGTAGGTGTGGTACCTAGGCTTTATTTATCTGTGATTACCCCCTATAGTCCGGATCGTGAGGTAGATCGCGGGAGTGACAGTCCCGTTGAGTCCTTCGTAGTCCTCCTCCTGAGTGTAGGGACCATAGAACACCACTATTACAGGGATGAGATGACTCTGTTCATGCTCTTCCTTGGTAATATCACTATGCATAGGGGTAACCTTTTCCTGCGATGATGCTAGGTGTAATTGCACTAATCATTGTATGCTTTGACATTATAGTTAGAATACTTGGGATTTATTCTTGTAGATCCTTCTGGTACATGCTAGTGTTATAGGCTTAGAGTACTCTATTGAGATGATTATCATTATTTCGTGTGGCTATGTGCTCTCATTTATCTTATGTCACTTATCATTCATTATCATATTATTATTATTTCATGTGACACTCACCTTGCATTGAGATAGATAAAGACATGGTTAAGCTCATCCATTGCCACATGCAGTGCTCATTCGCTCATTATCCAAAGCATTCCCTTCCTAGTGGTAAAAATATAAATAACGATACCTAGATTACTTCTGGTTAAAATGCTACAGCGGTATTATCTGTGCGCTTGCGGATCCCTTATTCATTCCTAGAAAAGCATATCATTTAGTACCAACATTTTTGGCGCCATGTTGGGGATGACAACCTAACACTAAGTGGTGTTAGAAATGTCAACAGACGGACAAGACAAGGTCGCTTCCTGCCGCCTACCTCACTACCGTGGGGCACGGGGCAAACGAAGGTAGCCGCCAGCCTAGACACCACGCCTATGCTGTTAGCTACTACTCTAGCATTGCGCAGGGTTATCCGTCTTTACCAGGGCCCTCTACTAGAGTATCTGCCACGAGGACGAACGACGAACCCGCAAACAAGTTCAGTAAAGAATAAGTACCGAAAGACGTATACCAAAGATATCATCGAACGCTCACTTAGCGGAAAAACCCGATGTAGTGCAGCACATGCGTTCGTCGAGGTACAAGGTTTGGGAGTGTTGGTATTTATTAAGTGCAATTAGAATATGAATGATTCTGCAGGCACATAGAACACCATTGTAGCATTTTAACCGGAAGTATTTCAGGTATCATTATTTATATTTTACCACAGGGAAGCATGGGTTAAAGAATCTAATAATTTACTATCATGTATCTACTAATTTAATTAACCAACTAGACTAAAGTAGGGGTAAGTGATATAAATGGGTATATAAATGTAAGCATACATAGAAGAATTCTAAGATAAATGAGTAGATAGCTAAAGTGAGAGGACAACGGGAGAGATTAAGGTTCCTAAGCACTTCTCTATCACTTTGGTTCTATGTAACTGGGGTATGGATAGATATAGCGATTACACACATGACACTTTGGAGCAACAATATCTCTCCGACTCTCGAAAGAATATAGTCGGGATGGGGCTGCCAAAATGCTCTACGAAACACCAACCCGAACGTGGTGGAATACAAAGGCCTTACAGAGCTGTTACCTCTGGGGTTACCACAACTAACCGTGGGATTGGGCGCAACCTCAGGTAACCTATAGCCTAGACACCATGTTTACACTATCGATTAGTACTCTAATCACTTAAGATAACTAGAGCACTCAATACGAGCGGAGATCCCATGCCATGATGCAACAACTATACTACTCATACTAATGAAAGGCACAAAGTAAATAGAGAAGATGAATATATATTAAAGCATAGAGTAAACTGCGCCGTAGGTACCTAAACTATTTGGTATGTAACATCTAGGTACTCCAACTAAAAAACGTAACTTCTAGGTGCTGGAACTATACATACCTAACATCTGAGTACTCCAACTAAATAATATAATATCTAGGTACTGGAACTATACTTATGTAACTTCTAGGTACTGGAGCTTGAACAGCATAGTGCCCACTTTGATGGCGGCAAGGCTTGGTTCCCCATGGTGAGCGAGTGTCGCCGCCATCAAAGTGGGCGCCGTGCTGTTCAAAGCTCCAGTACCCAGAAGTTATGTAAGTATAGTTCCAGTACCTAGATGTTACGTTTTTTAGTTGGAGTACCCAGATGTTATGTAAGTATAGTTTCACTCTCTAGAAGTTACGTTTTTTAGTTGGAGTATCCAGATGTTACGCACCAAATAGTTTAGGTACCTACAATGCAATTTACTCTAAAGCATAAGTCTTGCAGAGAATAGATACAAAGACATACCAAATCCCTGAAGACTTCTTCAGAACTGGAGCGCAGCTTCGCTCTCCCTAACTCTCATCTAGAACTAATCTACTACATTGGAAAGTCTAGCCCTAATTCTCTAGAGAAAGAAGGCATCCATTCGAGGGAGCCCTCCCATCTCTACAATAAGATAATGAATGCCTGGCCCCTGGGGGTCTAGGGTTTATTATATAGGGGGCGCCTGGCCTTCCTCCACCTTTAGCAAGCCATTTGGTACTAAACTTTCCACCATGTATAATTAAAATCCACATAGCCTTAATGGGCTAAATTCTGATTTTGGGCCTAATTAATCCCACAGCTCATGTTCTGGAATCTTCCTTTATTTGTAAAATCAATATTTTTTATTTTGAACTCCAAATATAGCAAGTAATATATCCGTTTCGATCAACGCGACGAGGGCTTCGCAATGGTGTGGTCCAATTCTCTGTTTGAGATACTTTTGTATGATGATTTTGTTCATCTTTAACTCTTTTCCTGTTTCACACCTGTAAAACGTAGATGCACCAAAACTCGTGGAAATTATTAGATCAAATCCCTAGACCTACATTGGTGATCATCCTTTTACAATTATAAGAGTTATGTTGACAGTTAATATTTGACGTTTACTACTGTTAACAAACTCCCCCAAGCTTAACCTTTGCTCGTCCCTGAGCAAGCTAAACTCAACAATGGATCAGGAGTTGCTACAATGTTTTTATGTCTCAAAAGTACATATGCATTCAAACAAGAACTCTCTTCTGGATTAGAGTAAACTATTCTGACTTTCAAACTTACCC
>DXKC01036072.1:0-12407 GCA_031170775.1 Cymbopogon citratus
AGCTTTGGTTTCGCCTATACCAACTTAGTTGGTAGCTTCAATTATGAACTGAAATTGACATTGATATATTTTAATTTTCATTCTGAATTTTTTGTTGCTATGTGTTTGATAAGCTCTAAAACTGAAAGCATGAACAAAGTTTCCTCCCATTTTTTTGTTAATTGCAAATTGTTCATGTGGTTATTGTCTTAAATAAGTGAACGGGCAGCCTATCTACAAAGAGAGATCAGAATTTATGATGAACTAATTTGGTATAACAAAAGCATGTTGAGTTTGTATGCATAGATCCATTTTTCTTTGAGTGATCTTTCATTTTGCTCTAAGCACATATTCAGTTTGTTGTGCCTAATGGAATAGATTGGTATGAATAGAAGCAGTCCAATCCATTGCTAACTTATTATGCTTTATGCCAAAAGAAACATACAAGATTCATACAGCACTACTATAGTAGCTGCTTTCTTTTGTTTCATAGCATAGATACATATAAGATTCATATTGAACTTATTTTGGCCATGGGTGTGGCTCCAGGATCTCTTGCCTGCTGTTCTTTTTGGCTGCAAACATTGATTTGGAACTAGATGATTGTGGTGCGCCTCTAATCCATCCAGGTGTGCCTAGATAAGAGCGTTGATTTAAGGAGTGGGATTTTGCTTGGTCTGTTTTCTAAATAATTGGGTGAGAGATAATAGTTATGTACTGTCTAAATCTTATTATTTCATAGTAATAATAGCGCCTCTGATCCATCCAGGTGTGCCTAGATAAGAGCGTTGATTTAAGGAGTGGGATTTTGCTTGGTCTGTTTTTTAAATAATTGGGTGAGAGATAATAGTTATGTACTGTCTAAATCTTATTATTTCATAGTAACAATCAGATCTGGCACCAATCGTGCATAGCATTTTTATTATGTTGATGTGTGGAGAAAAGCAAATTGGTTTTGAAACTGAATTCTTTTGCATTTTGGTGTTACATCCTTGGTCTGATTACAATCACCCACCTAAACTACCTCATCTCCTTTTTGTATCTTTTCAGCCTAATGGCAGCATAAAGTAGCCACAAAATATGTGATGGAGCCATGGTTAGATGGAATCAAAATTGTGCCAGCCGTCAGCTGCATATGAGCCTTAGAAATGAGGCCATGAAAACTGGTGCTATGGCATGTTTACCTCTTGAAGAGTTTCAAAGGCAGTGACATGAATCCTAACTCCTGAGTATCTGGGTGCCAGTAAAGAGCCAGTAAGGGGGCTTTGGATTGCTAAATTTTTGTAATAAATAGTCCAATGGTCTAACTGTTTTCCCCCTGCAGAGAATGCCACATGCTCTCTTTTATTTGTATATGACGTGATCCAGAATACTCAGGACAATTGACCGATAAGGGACTCATGCATGGTGGGAAATGGCTGCAGAGCTCAAACTGATGTAACTGCTATCTTTCAGCGTTCTGAACTATTGCCAGTCTGTTCTGCAGACTACAACTATGTGTATTTTATTTTCCTATGAAAGATATCTGTGTTTCAGAAGAAAAAACACACCAGTGTATATATGTGCCTTCTGTAACACGCGATATTAGAACTGCAGCCATTGCTTGCGTGCATAGGCGCGCGCAAATCACTGGTACATCAATCAACCAAATCGAGAACAGACAACATGGCAGCTGCAAAATGGCGTGACCAGCTGGAGGTCTCAAGACAAGACTCACCCGCTCCGACATGTTATGGACCTCGGCGGCGCGAGTCCTGCGCTTGTTGGACGCCGTCCGCCTCGACGACGGCGGGGTCTCGTCGACGGTGTCCAAGTCGGCGTCCTGCAAATGCGTTCTCTTTTCTCTCACGAACTGAAGCAGAATTTTATGAACCCCATTGGCAGGAGCAACAGAGAAGGAGGAACACAACCTCGTCGAACTCGTCCCTGCTCCTCTTGGGCACCGCATTGCTGTTCAAGCCGCTGGACGTGGACCCACCGGCGCCGGCACCGGAGGCCCCGCCCGTGGCCGCGGCCGGGTCGTCCAGCGACACCGGCAGCGCAGCGGCGACGCCGACGTTGTCGATGTCGCCGTCGGCCTGCGCGATGCTCTGCCAGAGCTGCGAGTACACGTCCCCGCCCAACGCTCCTCCGCCGGCGCCGGCGCTGCACGGGAGCCACGGCAGCGTGGGCGGCTCCCCGGTGACGCCGCTGGCGCCCGTGTTGCCGTTGCCGGCGCCGACCTGGACCATCGGCCGGTGGTGGTGGTGTTGGTGGTGGTGCGCCTGCGCCTGCGAGTGCGCGACGACGGCGCCGTCCTGCCACAGCAGCTCCAGGAGCTCGCCGTCCGGGCTGTGCATGTGGTGGTTCCACGCGAACGGGGCGGGTCAAGAACTCGAACGGGAAGCGGAGCGGAGAACGAAAGAGGAAACACAGGAAAGCAAATGGGAGCAGAGCAGGGGAACGAAGCTTTGGTGGTTACACGAAAGGTGGCGCCTTGTGGCTCGCCGCCGGCCTCTCGCCGCCGTCCATGGCGAGCAGCCACGAATTCCTGCACCCGGCGGCGCCCAGATACCTGACGCCCATACCAGATTCCAGTCAGTCAGTCACGAGATGGCTGGCAGTGGCAGTGGCAGTGGCAGGGACAGAAGAATCAGCGACAAGAAGAGGGAGATAAACAACTAATAATCCATACTTTGGCCTCGTTTAGATTCAAAAACCTGCACATCCAAATTTACTATAGCAACATTGTTCGCTACTGTAGCATTTCGTTTGTATTTGGTAAAAATTGTTCAAACATTTATTAATTAGGCTCAAAATATTCATCTCGTAAAGTACAACAAAACTGTACAATTAGTTTTTAATTTTATCTATATTTAGTACTCCATGTATGCGTCGATATTTTGATGTGATGGACAATCTTTTTTTTTACATAATGAATTTTGAGAAAAAATTTAGAAACTAAACAAGTCCTTTCTCGTAGATGGAGCTCTTTCTCGTAGATGGAGCTCTGCTGCAAGCAACTACCGTATGTATGATGATGATGCCGCCGCAAACTGAAACCGGGGTGTTTCCTCTCTCGGGTTCAGAATTCAGAGAATGCGAGAAGAGAAGAGGAGGAGCACATTGGCAGCAGTGGTCTCCAGCTCCAGTATTTGTATGGAAGGGAGGAGTTTTTTTTTTATTGCCTCAACCTTACAGTACAAGCTGTAGTATCTGAACTCACACACCTAACACACACCATATGCACACAACACACACACAACCCCTCAGTGCGTAAGCTAGATCTACCTCCTATACCTAGGCTATAGAACACGGCTGATAGATCTGACAGTGGTGGTACATCCGTACGAGGCAACTGAGTTTATTTAGGGAAACACTGTTCCCTGGTGGGAAAATCCTACGTCAAACCGGAGTCGAACGCAGGACCGGCAGCCTCCACAGCCGGAGTGCTGACCAACCGAACTACGGTTCGGTCCCATGGAAGGGAGGAGTTGACATCGCTGTCGGAGATCTTTGGGCCGGGGGGAATCGGCAACTTGTTGGATGGACCAAGAAAAAAATTTGCCGACTGTAGTGTAGCGCGGCCGCTGCATGAACGAACAGCATCACCACTGCCAGTTGCTGCAGTACTACTGGTGGATTTTCAAGTGAAAATTATCTGTTTTCTGGATCACCAGGCTTGGATATACTACTACTACAGTGCGCGTCCCTTTGTCATTAAATCTGAAACTCTGAACAAGTTGGAACTCGTACTACGAATTCAGAAGAGCTTTTGGGACCAGGTTCGGATTCGGACCGCGGTTGGACGCAGTGTTCGAGCGTCCGTCGTAGCGCAACTGACCAACTGTGCCAACTGGACACGTACGTACAATCGTACACACGGTGTATGTAGAAGTACTTTGATAAAGGTGCCCTTATACCGAAACCATGTTAATAAATCTTAAGAATCTGAATAAAAAAAATTCTAGAATACTAGACTCTCATCCAAACATATTACTAGATTCTAACAGATTATAATATATAAATACATATGTTAGGTTGATCTCCTACCAAGATGGTCCAACGGCCATTTGGGCCTTGACTCGCGTCCTGATCGGGGACGCCCAGCCCAATAACATGGCTGGTGGGCCCCGTCACGCAGTGCCTACAAAAGAGAGAGGTGGGGGCCAGGGGCAGGGGACGCGATTACTGTAGCCGCCACTCTCCCCACCGTGAAACCCTGCCGATTAGGGAGGTGCTGCCAGCGACGGGAAGCGCCGTCGGCGTCGGCACTGCTCTAGCCCTTCACTGCCCGTCGCTGCCCGTGTGCTGCCTCCACCAACGAACGAGATCATCTACTCCAAGCCCGATGGTATGCCTCTCATTTCCATCTCCCTCTCCCTCTCTGATCTTCCTCTCTTCTCTCTATTTTCGTGCACCAGGATGGTGCACCATGAAGTTCTATACTCGTTTACACCAAATACATAGAAACTACCCACTGGTTCCCACCTAGAACGATCCCAGAATCTATCAATGGTATCGGCTCCAGGTTGGTTCTACTGTGTGGATCCAGATCGGGTAGAAGAAAGAAAAGAAGAAATGAACTTTGATCTGAAAGAAATATCCAATTTGGGAGAACACCAAACCCTAACCCGAATCCGCTGAGGAAAGGGATTAGGAAGAAACATATCAGGACCTAAACTCGGTTATGGAATCGAGAAAAGAAAGAATGAACTCCGATTAGAAGGAATTTTTTTCCAAAGTGGATGAAACCCTAACCCTAACAGAGCAGAAAAGATGAACGAATGTAAGGATGGCAACGGGTCGGGTTCGGATTGGGTGGAGTCTCCGTGCACCCAAAACCGAAACCCGAAGTCAAAACCCGAACCCGAACCCGAAACCGATTCGGGTGGAAATTCATAACCAAAACCAAACCCGCGAATACCCGAAACCCGAACGGATACCCGAAACCCGCGGATATATATATATACATATATTCACACATATATATACATATATTCACATATATATACGCATATTCTCATATTCACACATATATATACACATTTTTAGATAAAGACATATATATACACATATTCACATGTATATATACACATATTCACATATATATACACATATTCACATGTATATATACACATATTTACATGTATATACACATATTCGGATATCCATTGGATATCCACGGGTGAAAAACCGAACCCGAAACCGAACCCGATAGGTTTCGGGTACCCGAACCCGAAAATCGTGGGTGGAAAATCATCCCCAAACCCGAACCCACAGGACCCGAAACCTGCGGATACCCGCTCCGAACCCGACCCGCTGCCATCCTTAAATGAATGGGAAGGAACTTACCTGGGTTTTGCCCTACCGGCGACACCGCGGCCATGCAGAAAGACCGCACCGCCGCTTGCCGACGCGCGGGAAGAACAGCAAGGACGACTCCAGCCGTGTAGGTCACGCCAACGTGCGGCCGTGCCACGGAATCGAGCAAAGGGCACCACCGCAGCTCCACTCGACGGCGCCGCGCGCGGCTTCGGCCGCATGCGTGCACCGGCGAAGGGGGCGGCAGTGCGCCACCAACCCTCTCCATCACGAACTGGTGCCTGCCGTCGCCACTCAGTCTCTTGGCCGCAGACTCTGGCGAGTGAATGAAGGAAATGAGAAGGAGCCGATGGGGCCGGACTTGCTTCGGTCCGGAGGCGCCGTCGACCACCACGGTCGCCATCGTTGGCCCTCCGGCTCTCGGCGGTGCGTGAGCGAGAAAGGCGAATAATAGAGAGTCAAAAGAGAATGGGCCGCCGCCGCGGGACGAGCTCCAGCGGCGTCACCCTGCCGGAGGCAGCGGCTGCTGCCGCCGTCGCCCGTCGGCAGACTAAGCTGCTACGGCGCTGAGTGAAGTGGGGAGAAGGTGAAAATGGCTAGGGTTTGGGGGAGCAGCCGGCCGCCTGCTGGTTTTTGTTCACCCAAAAATGATGCTCAGCCGTCGGATCGTGATCTACGGCTGAGAAGGCTCCAAGCCTTAGATGGGCCGGCGGGATGAAGAAGTCTGTTGGGCTCGTGGTTGAGCGTCATGCGCGAATAGGCCGTCTTGGTCAGTGGGCTGAAAATAAAAAAAGGGGAAAATCCCACTACTGGGCCGCCGACCTGTACGCCGGCGCTTAGTGAAAATGGGCCGAAAGCGTTTTTAGCCACTGGGCCGTTAAGTTTGCCTACGTGCCTGAATAAACAATGAAATTTACGAATTTTCTTTATTATTTCCAGAAATCCTTTGATGAATTTGAATCAAATTTTCATTCGAATCTCTGTCCAATTCTTTTATCCAACGATAAATTTTGTTCAGAGAACTGTTTAGAACTCAGAGTTTCTGGAAAATAGAATTATGAGATGAATCAATGTTTTCCATTGCAAAGAAAAAGGTTTGTTGTCTTCTCATTAAATCCGAACCAGCGGGAGGATCTAATTTGACGAGCAATTTGATTGTTTAGAAAATGATGAAAATTGAATTATGGTATTGTTATTTTCTGACCAACGTTGATGATAACAATATTGTAAGTTTCTTTATGAGAATGAATTTGAACCTTGAATCTCTGATAAGTTTTGTATCACAGTGACCAAGTTTCAGAGAGAATATAGAGATAAAAGAAATAATCATGAAATAGAAAGATGTATTTTTATGTTTTCCGCTATAATGATTGTGATTATCTTTTAATTAAATTCTCCTCAACAGGAGAATTTAATTTGAAGAGGAATGAATAGAATTTAAAGAATTATAATTTTGAGCAAGTTGTTTAACAACAACATCGTGATGTTATTTATGAATTGTATGCATTAATTCTATTTCTACCCAACGGTGATTTAGAATTGATGTGGAGAATGATATTTATTCTATTTTTGCCCAACGGTGATATAGAATATAATTGAAAGACTTGAAAGTTTAATATGCATGTCTTTAACCAAACCAACGTAGGATTATTTCATGCTCATTATTGTTGATTATTGATCAATGTTTTCAGACAAAGAACTATATGCTTTCATTCTTGAAGGCAGAAGAAGATAAGATGGGTACTTGTGACTCAGAAGATGAAAAATGCAAGTTTTGTATGAAAGAAGGTCATTACAAGAAGGATTGTGTTCTCTATTAAGAATGGCTTAAAAAAAAGAATTCAGGGAATTGATCAAAGAAAGAAGATAGATTAATAAGAGCTTAGTTTGAGAAATGTCCTTTATGTAATTTTTTTTGTGAAGAAGAATTTGAAGAATTTTAGTTTTAGTGTTAATCTTCATGGTAAGAGTTCTAATAAGTTATATAATTTATTTTTAATCTTTATAATTATAAAAGATGATAAGTCATGCATGTTTAATTTGACCAATGTCAGATAAGCTTGTGTGTGTCAAAGAGATTTTTTTGATTTAATTTTGAATTTGATAAATGAATATGCTCTGAGAACCAGTTTTGGCATTTGTGCCCCTTAGAGAGAATTATCCCGCATGGCGGGTGAAAATTTTGAGAGAACTTATCCCGCATCGTGGGAGAAGAAAGATTGTCTATGAACCAAAAGATAAGAAGACTACCAAGTGAGACTTGCAGAAGTATCGAATGATTCTTGTGAGTTCGTGAAGTGAAATGAGGAAAGTGTACTCCCAAAGCATTTAAGAAATGATGTGAATGAAGCAAGTGAAAGATGTCTCCTTTCTCAAGATTTTGGATAGTTTCGAAATTATGGCATTAATGTCATTACCACATTTCGAGGGGGAGAAATGCAAAGAAGCAATGGTAATTCAGAAAAATACCCCAAGATAATGTGATGTATGATGAAGATAATATGATGCATGATGTGCAATTTTGAATAAGAGTGATCTATAAAAGATGAATGTGATCACTGAGGGAGTACAACGATCACAATAATGATACCCCTGAGTAAAGAAATAGCTAAATTCCTAAATCATTTATGGTTTTGATAGGAAGATAGCATAGTCAGAGATAGTAAGACTATGCTCAAAGTTATAAGAAGATTGAACCCAAATAAGAAATTAGAAGATACACCATCTTTATAAAAGATGGAGTAATCTGGAGGAGCATGGTACGTTGATACCTAAGACTTGAGTAGAAGTGGGTTGCATGCTCACTCAGCTCAACAGAATTGATTGCCTCTTGGCAAGGAAAAAGCAACGACAACCCCATATGAATGAAAGTGCCAGAAGTCAAGGATCCAAAAGGTTTTAAAGAATAAGAAAAGCAATTGCCTTTTGGCAACAGAGTCTATGTTAAGAATGAAATTCAAATAAAGGGTGATCTTAGCCCATTTGAAGAAGTTATAGGAGTTCACTCGTCTAAATAGCAAGAAGCAAAGAAAGATGAAATGAAATTAGAGAATACCAATGATGTTGGGAATTAGAAGAATTTCCTAATAGAGCCAAGTCAGTAGGCTGTAATTAGTCTACAAGGTAAATGTAACTCCAAAGGGAATATAGAAAGATATGAATAAGAAACAATGATGCTTTTGGATTTAGAATAAAATTCGTAAAGGAGTAAAACAGTAGGCTGTAATGGGTCTACAAAAATGAATGTGACTCCAGCGGGAATAAAGAAAGTTATAAAGAGCCACTTGCGGCAAAATAATTTGTATAAAGAGAAGGAATATGTTATAAAGAATATGGGATTCTTTTAGAATCATAATGATGTTATTGGCACATTGAGATTTAAAATTACATTAAAGATGAAAGAAAGCATTTTGCATGAAAACTTTACATGGCACAACCTCACAGTTTTGTCATGGAAAGGAAACAACTTAAGGAACGTCGCTTGAAGAATCTTTTATGAATTAGAGCAAGGCTCTATCGTATTGTTTACAGTTGAAGAATCAATAAGAAAGTTTGGGTTTTAAGAGAATGCAAAGGACAATTGCATTGCGCAAAGTTCAAGAATGGGAAATTTATTTTCCTAATCCTATATGTGGATGATATCTTGCTTGCTAGCAGTGATGTCAATCTACCATATGAGAAGAAGTTTTGTCCTTAAAGTTTTGATAAGAATGATCTCGGTAAGGCGTCATCTGTTATATGAAATGAAACTTACTGAGATAGAAGAAGAAGGGGTATTAGAGCTATCACAATGGCATACTTAGAAAAAGATTGATAAGAAAGATAAAGTATGCATGCGAGTAAACCTATGCCTGTTCCTATAGTCAAGGGTAATATAATTTTTTTGGGAACCTTTCAGTGTTTCAAGAACCGATATGAAGTTGATAAGATAGATGTCCTATATGCTTCAGCTATTGGAAGATTAATGAGTGCACAAGGAATGATGAAATGATGAATGCACAAGAATCTACCCTGACATAGTGAATATATCCGGGATAATTTTGGCAGAACTCCAGTCCAGACATAGATCACTGGAATGGAATTAAGAATGTTTTGTTATATGTAAAGATTTATAGCCTCATATTGAATAAGAAAGAACAAGTACTCTCAAATAGTTGTGGGTACAAAGATGAAAGTTCAGCGAGATGTATAGTGAAATCCACAATCACTAACACTCGTTGTTAGAGCTTTGTTGTGGAAAAGTTCCTAAGAAACAATTGTGATATCATGAATGATGAAATTATGTTATGAAATGTTATAAGGCTAAGGGATAGGCAAATTGGTTCAGAGAACCTATTTTCGGAGTTGATAGTGGTTGACAACAGCCATAACCATTTAAAGAAATTTACTCCTATGACAATGCGTCAAGTGTGCTGCCAAACACGTTGACATGAAGTTATTCATTATAAAGGAGAAAGTATGGAATCATATCAAAAGAGTTGAACATATGAATAACAAGCAAGTGCTTGCGGATCCGCTTCCAAAGGCTTACCACCCAGTGCGTTCAGAGAACACACAGTCGACATGGATTGATGGTATAGCCTATGATTTCCGGACAATAAGGGCCCAAAAAAGAGTTCTATTTCAAAACAGAGAAGTGTATTATAGCTGTGAGTCTAACGGCACCAATTGCTGTGATGATGAAACACGCTCTATGCGCTAATCCATAATGGAATGGGACAGAAGTGTGAAAGACCGAAATTTAATAAGAAAGATTGGAATGTGAGTTTAGATAAGAAATTAAAGAATGATGAAAGATCAAGGGGGAGAATGTTAGGTTGATCTCCCACCAAGATGGTCCAATGGCCACTTGGGCCTTGACTCGCGTCCTGATCGGGGACGCCTAGCCCAATAACATGGCTGGTGGGCCCTGTCGCGCAGTGCCTACAAAAGAGAGAGGTGGGGGCTAGGGGCAGAGGACGCGATTACTGTAGCCACCACTCTCCCCACCGTGAAACCCTGCCGATCAGGGAGGCGCTGCCAGCGACAGGAAGCGCCACCAGCGTCGGCACTGCTCCAACCCTTCACCGCCCGTCGCTGCCCGTGTGCTGCCTCCACCAACGAACGAGATCATCTACTCCAAGCCCGATGGTATGCCTCTCCTTTCCATCTTCCTCTTCCTCTCTGATCTCCCTCTCTTCTCTCTATTTTCGTGCACCAGGATGGTGCACCATGAAGTTCTATACTCGTTTACACCAAATACACAGAAACTACCCAATGGTTCCCACCTAGAACGATCCCATAATCTATCAACATAATCCAATAAAATATATCAGAATTTTTTTTCTCTATATTTTACTATGATTCAAATGGAATCTACTCACTCTGTCTCAGAAATGATGTAAATCTCATTTTTCGAGACAAAATTAATGTAAAATTACACATCTACTCTTCTTATACAATTCTAGAAAAGTTTTCTGAAATATTCTTCTCATGAATGAATAGGGTATGATAGTTTGTAGACATATAGTGATATTTCTAATAGGTGTGTCTATTAAAACATGATCTCAAAATGTATAATTATATTTTTTAATGCAAGTTTTGAAATAAAGAATTATATTGTTTTTGAGACGGAGGGCCTAAATAATTAGGCACGATAATACTAGAACAACGAATATGCGGGCCACTTGTAAAAAAAAAAACCGAATATGGGGGCCCGTGAGCAGGGTCAAACTCGAACAAAGGTCCACCACAGGCACAACAGGTCGACACCCTCCCTCCTCCTGTCCTGGACCGATGTGTGCGCGCTCAGCTGAGCTCTCTTTGCTCCGATCCGCCGCCCCCTCGTCAAATCACATCACCGAGTCCTTGCATGCTGCTGCTGCGACTGCGGCCTGCCTGCCGGTACAGGATCATGCTGCCACTCCATCAGTCCTTTCACAAGGATGCCGTGGAACGGCTTGTTTAGTTTCTAAAATTTTTCTCAAATTTACTATAAAAAAAAATTTCATCACACCAAAATATCGGCACATGCATAGAGTACTAAATGGAGTACTTTGCGAGACGAATATTTTAAACCTAATTAGTCAATGTTTGAACAATTTTTACCAAATACAAACAAAACGCTACAGTGCGCTACAGTATCAGTACAGTAATTTTGGTACACCAAAATTTGGTAACTAAACAAGGCCTCAGACTCAAAGGGACAGCGGATTCGTCGCTTGGAATCGATTACCGATAGAACTACAAATACAAAAAATATCAAATTAAATTCATTTAAATATTTACTGGATTTTATACTTGTCTTACCAACTGAGCTTTTCTATCACTGCAAATTAGTCTATTTAACTTATCAGCCGGAGTTAATTATCAGCCGGCTTATAAGTCCAACTGAATAGTCCTATATATCTATTTGCTTGTGGATAAATCATATCTACCATTAACCTTATAAGCGGACACATTTTTTCCTCCCTCATTGAGCCACGTCGCCGGGCACTGTTCTAGGAACAGTAACTATTCCCACGAACAGTACCCACCCGCGACAAACAGTAAAACCGTTATGCACAGTACGCCCTTTCGGAACAGTACAACCCGTTATCCTTTTACTGTTCATTTTAGTTTCTTTCCCCCTCCTCTACCCATCCTAACTAAAAAATTGTTTTGCCTCCCCTCGCGCGCAAAGCACGGGGTTCCACTCTAGTTATATAAGAAAATAGGAAAATGAACTCCATACGTTACTACCGATGTACAAACAACCAAGCTGAACTAGTGTAGTTAATCCATTGCTTTTAATCCAGTATGCATGATAGTGAGAGCCGTGGTGCGAGGCGCGGAGATCAAGGTTGGGAGTAGGAAAGCAAGCAAATGTGATGCTGCAATCAGTGGCGGGCCCAGTGGGTAGTCCAGGTAGGCCCGGAACTACCCTGGAATTCAGCCCAATAACTGGTCAGTACTCCACAGCCCATGAAAGATTTGGCCCAGGTGACAACCATTCGTATCTCTCCAAGCCGGACAGGACGCGACCTCCGAGCCTCCGAGTCCGACCCCGAGACTATTCCGGTTGCAGTGCCAACGACGCCATCCCCGGCGGAGCCTCGAGGGCTGAGCATCAGCGGGTTCCTGCGGGCCGCCGCGCCGCTTCTGCC
>DXKC01036102.1:0-11405 GCA_031170775.1 Cymbopogon citratus
GGTTTTGATTTGGGGTGTACCCTCGTGATAGCTCTGAAGCCTCACCCAGATCTCACGAGCAGTCGTACAATCAGAAATTTGTTCAAACTCAGGAATCGAGAGACTCTGAAAAAGAAGACTACAAGCTTGGTGGTCTGCATTGTGTTTGTCAATGTATTCCTGACCAACTTGAGCATTGAGCAACTTGTAGTTTGCATCCTCACAAATTTCCCAAACACACCAACTAATCTCCTGAAGGCATGCGGACATGCGAATCTTCCAGTAGGGATAGTTGGTGCCATCGAAAGGTGGCGGTTTTCCAGAAAACTTTTTCATTGTTGTCTACTGGATCACAGACCGATTAAGGTAGCAGTGACCCTTAACCTTGCTCTGATACCAATTGTAGGACCAAAAAGGCGACCAGAGGTGGGGTAAATGGGAGCCTCAAATTTTTTTGAAAGACAGATCCCAGGCTCTATCACTTTTATTCTGAAGCAAATCACACACCGTGATGTCCACGACCTAGTAGAAAGGGTGGATGTTCCCTAGAAACACAGCGGGGCACAATAAATATCGGAGTTCAAACTCTCAAGAATTGCTGCGTAGAATCGGCACAGAGTGCTTGCACAAGAAAATTCACAAACCTATGCAAACAATGTCCAAATGTGATAAAATTTTAACTCTAGATTAAAAATACAATGTAGAAGGTCTTCACAAATTTTCAGCTCAAAATTCAAAGGTTCAAATACCAGACACGTCCGGGTTGTAAGCCAGACACGTCTGGTATTTTTCAGCAGAACAGGCTGAGGGAGAAAATTTAAAAACCTGACCAAATCGTGTCCAAAAATTATAAAATTTTAACCATAGGTTCTTGACATCAAGGAGAAGATCTCCACAAAATTCAGCTCAAAACTACAAACTTTTTGTATCGGACACGTCCAGTACACAGGCCGGACGTGTCCGGTACGCATGGACAAATTTGGGTAAAATTCAATTTCAGAACTAAAACTCAACCAAATCAACTCCGATTGACTTGAAATTTTGCAGAGAGGTTCTTGGGAGTGTTGAGAAGACATATTCAAGACATCAACACCCAATTCTAAGAAAGCACCATGAAATCAAAAATGGAAAGAACCTATGAGGAACCCTAGAACAAGAATTGCTCGGTTCTTTGATCTCATGAGGAATTAGCCAATTTCCTTCTGTGAAAAGCTTGCACTCACATCATAGATCAAGCCATAGCAAAAATAATGAAACAAAATTCTCTAGAAACGAAGAAATGACAAAGTTCTCAGAGGCACAAAGGATGAACTCGTGAAGAACACCAAGAACAACAATCAAACACAAATTCAAACCATAGATCCAAAAGCCTAGCGGGCCGCACACTCTAAGGGGTGTGCTTCCTTCAAACAAAGGGAACAAACTGTCTAGTGATCTCTCTCTAGCAATCCATGGGGGAGGAAATGTAAACCTAGCCACTAGAAGGAGAAAACAAAAAATGGGAGAGGTGAGTTGGAGTTGGGGGACTCCATCTCTATTTATAGATACATCTGGACATCCCTAGAATGCCGTTGGGTAACTTGAGCTAAACTTAACCGTCCGGGGGCAATCTTGTCTGACTCATCACATTTTGATCCGACGGCCACCGCGCCTCCTTACCGGTAGCCTTGCATCCACGCAATCTCCCCGATGCCACCACGTGTTGTCCGTCCGCGCCGGGACCGACCCAGGTTTTGAGGCCCAAACCCGCAAAATCTGCCTCCGCGAGTAGCGTGCCGCACACGCATCCCTCACCGATGGTTTTGAGGTGAAACCACCAAACCGTCACCGATGGTTTTGAGGCCAAACCACCAAACCGCCGCGAGTACGTGGCACGCACGGATCCCCCGCCATGTCATCTTGCACTTGTCGAAGTCCCAAGTGTCAGCCACCATGGCTAGCATCTGGCTGTCCGGTCCCTCAGTCCAAGCCACCATGTTCGCCCTTCACCGCACCCGGTCCGTCAGCATGACACGTCCGCTTGACCTTCTCCCGACCGTCGCTACCGCCTCCGAGCTCCACACCTGCACAATACAAGCCAAGAGATACGTTTCAACACAATATACCCTGTGCTATGGGATTAGTAAAACCACCCAACAACCGACCAGCCACAAGTGTAGGACCTTGTTGACAATCACTCATCACACAAAGATGCTACACAATGACTATGGAAAAAGTCATGTGTTCGCATGCACACGGCAAAGAAAAACACAAGGCAAAATCACTGATGATTTGCCGTGTGCCAGGCACTCGATAAATAATGGCACACGGCAAATCTGCCAGGTGGCTTGACGGCGGACCCCTGCCGTCAGTCTTTGCCAAGTGCCGGTGGTCGGCACTCGGCAAAGATTTTTTTAAAAAAAATTACCATGTGCCTCCTAAACCTGGTACACGACAAATCACTGATTTGCCGTGTGCCAGGCCTGGCGCTCGGCAAATCTATTTTTTGTCTCCACTTTTTGTTAGGCTTACTGTATCATTTAAAACCAAATTTGGGGCAATTTGGAGTTTTTTTTGCTATATTTTCTTCATTTATTTCATTTAGTTGATTTTTTTGAAGAATCCAAATTTGAACTGCAGGTGCATGGAATAATGGATTTGAGTGATTCAAAAAATGATATTCCTATTATTTAGGGTATGTTGACGCCTTATCTAGAAACTCACATGAATTTTGGGGCATCTTGTTCACGAGCAATGACGATAGGCATGCGGGGAATGTGTTTTTAAATTATACACACTCTCCCTTCACGAGCATACCAATGTTTCTCAGCTAGATGCCATTGGATGTGTAATGGGGTTGAAGGCCAAGTTAAATCTGAGTTGAGAAGGCTTCGATAATATGTTGGCCGTGTGGAGCACCTTGCTACTGTGGGACACATTATGCCGAAGAACTTGTACGAGGCAGGGAAGCTCCTAAAGGCAATTAAGATGTCGTATGACAAGATACATGCTTGTCCAAAGGAATGCGTTCTATTTAGGAAAGATCATAAGGATGCAAAGTACTGTCCAAAGTGTAACTCCTGCAAGTACATAGAGGTAGACTTGGGTGATGGCCAGAAGCGGCAGCTTGCAATCCCCATGAGTGTCCTATGTCACCTTCTATTCACAGCGAGGCTCCAAAGGTTGTTCATGATCAAGGAATCTGCGAAACAAATGACATGGCACAAAAAATGGCAAACGGTACAGTCCTAGGAAGATGGTACATCCATTCGATGCTCGAGCATGGAAGTACTTCGATAAGCAACATCATCAAAAAGTAGATGAGGCACGTAATGTACGTGTCACACTGGCAACAGATGGGTTCAATCCTTATGGAATGATGGCTACCCCATACACATGTTGGCCCGTGTTAATTATCCCCCTCAACCCCCCTCCCACACACACATCTCCTTTGAACGACATAATGTATTCTTTTCATTAATAATTCCTGAACACTCGAAGAGTAACATAATTGTGTTTATGGAGCCTGTGATAGATGAATTGATTGATGGTTGGGACAAAGGGGTATGGGCATATGACCGAGATATGAAGGAGACCTTCAAGATGCACATCTGGTACCAGTACTCAATGCATGACTTCCTAGCATACAGGTTATTCAGTGCCTGGTGTATTCATGATAAGTTCCTATGCACAATATGCAAGGAAGCTGTGAGGTTCACATGGTTGAAGAAGGGTGGCAAGTATTCATCGTGCGACAAACATCGTCAATTCCTCCCTCTTGACCATCCATTCAGAAAAGACAAAAAGAGCTTTATGAAAGGTGTCAAAGTGATGGACCCTCCACCTCCCATGAGGTCTGGTGCCGGGGTTCATGCTTAGATAGATGCACTTGTGCCTAACGAAGGAGGTGGTTTTGTGGGATATGGTCAGGAACATATGTGGACACATAATTCTGGCTTGATGAGGCTCGTGGTTTTCACCGTTTAACCATGAAACATTTAGGCAACACCACTCATTTGGGTGCAATAAGGGGTCCTATGTGTTGATACTAGTTATGCACACAGAGAAATAATCCGCAAGCGCATGGATATCGGTGAGCACATCACCTAGGAGATATTCCAGAGTATGTTATTTATTTATCCCAAGGGAGAAAATGTGCATCTGACTAACCCAAGTCTATACTTAACCCCTGAGCTACAGACAAGATAGTGAGATATGAGCAATATAGAGAGGATTACTCCGTCAGTCTTCTTCTAACCTGTGGTAAGTTTTGTGGTTATTGTTCTAAGGGGGGCAACCTGAGGAAAAGAGACACCACAGAGGATGCTTAACCTTGGCGCACATTACCTACTGTCCTACCGATGGGATATGGAATTGATAACCACCAGGCAGACTGTCACTTCCCCACAATGTACTACCACTAATCCGGCCAATAGAAGATATTCCCGAGTATTCCTAGCCCGAGCACCACGCTTACACTACGAATGATTACTCTATTCGCTACCAGTAGCGAATAAAGTGAACCCAAAGACCAAAGAACAATAAGAACAATAAACTTACTAGTATTAGAAGTTGAATTGCCGAATGATCCTAGAACCAAGCCTCGGGTTAGGAGACTTGACCCCGTAGATACAACTGGAAGGAGACACCGATAGGCCGGGCTTCCTCCACTTCTACCTCCACCATATACTCTACCAAATCTCTCTTGAATGCTAAGCTCCAGGGAGGAGACCCATCAAGGAGTCTCTCTCACCTGATCTTCTCTCAGAATAATAAATTATAATTACCAGGGATTCCTCCTCCAGGGGCCGGGGGCCCTGTTTATATAGCCCCCTAGGATGCACCACAGCCCTTGGATCAAACTGACATAATCACACGGTTATTATTCAAACTCAAAGGCGGTGGAGGCAGGATCGACAAGCCTCACGCTGATTGGTCCAGCTGGCCGGGCGCCCGCCCGGCCACCGAGTCGGTTCGGGCTCCCCTTTGGCCAGGAGCCTTCTCGAACCTTTTAGATTATAGAAAAGTTGGTGTTCGCCCTTTTCTCTCTATGTAAACCTGACATATGGATCATCTTTGGTTCTTTTCAGCTGTCACCCTACAGAAATAGACATTTACCAAAACTCGTGGAATTCCGTTAGTATAATCCCTATTTCTATATGGTATTTATATTTAAGTCCTTTCTCATGTTTAGTTGACAGTTAAAATTAGAAGTTATCTACCGTCAACAAACTCTTCCAAGCTTAACCTTTGCTCGTCCCTGAGCAAAGCTAAACTCAGTGATGGATTAGGAGTTACTATAATGCTATAATGCCTTACAGATATACATGCGTTCAAACAAAAACTTTACCTCTGGTTTGAAATAAATTATTCTGATAAAAACATACTCATATTACCTTTCACCATAGGGCTTGTAACCATCACTTGGGTCTTAAGTAGTTGAAAGATAGAACAGTCAAGTCAAGCGCCATGTCGCTAACTCTTTGATCAACTATTATGCCAGAGTTTTTGTAGGTTTTCAAAAAAAACTCAGAGATTCCTGTGTATGACTCTAAGATCTCTCATTTGTAGTATTTCTAAATCCTTACCAAGGCATTAATGGTATATGCCTTCTCTCTTCTCTCAAGATATGTGGTATTTTTGGCACTAGGCATAGTGACATTGCCTTCTCTCTCTCACTCTACTTCTAATAGGCTTATGTGGAGCTCATAGGTAGGGAGACAGCGAATACATACTTGCTAACATTTATTGTATAGTCAAACCATAGATCCAGAGGAATGAGTCATAAAGTCAAATCAAGAAATGCATGTGTATGGCAATTGGTGGTGTGAATATGGTGGTATGGTCTATAAGTGGTAGATGGAGTGAAGGGGTAAAAAATGGTAATGGTGAATACATAAATATAGCTCCTTCAAAAAATTACATACCTCTCTTCGAAACATTGAAGATTTTTGAGGAGAACTTGGGCTGTTCTTTGATCTTTCTTGCATGGGACATTTGTCCTCTTTCTTCTCTTTTATTATTATATTTTTTCTTCTTTTTTCTTTTTTTTATGAACACCCAAGCCTCTTTATTGGAGACATTGTTGAGAGGTAGCTTCTGAAATATTTGGAGCTTGTATTTGGCTAGCAAGGGTGAATGACGGGTATAGAAATATTTTTGGGTAGTTTACTCCTAGGATAGGAGTAGAACTATTTTCTTGGTGGATCTGAATGGGATGTGTATATGGATGGTTGTGACTGCATACTTCCATGGTAGAAGCAGCATATATAGGTGGAGTGTACGTGGATCTTAATTTTAACCGTATGACCAGTTCCTAAGGGTCTACACAGCTTGACCACACTCAATGCTCATAAGCAGTAAATATAAGTGTAAGGGTTTCCTATTCTAGCAAGCATGAATTTATAGTTGTGGTAGGAATTTAAACTCTCGTCATATAGGAACTCATCATGTAGTAGTTTTAGTTTTCAAAAGATAAATTCTCTAGAACTTAGCATCTCTAGGAGTAGGACAAACAACAGCTGAAAACCTTCCCATATCATATCAGTCAACTACCTAGACTTAGATCAAGCATTTGCTACTCACAAGTTCAGGTTCAGAGCAAATCTCAAATCAAAATAATTATACCCAAAACTCAAGGGAATTCAAGTTTGAAAACTAGATACTTGGTACGAACTATGGTAGAGCAACTATTCATCATTTCCATATGAGAGCTTTCTACTTTTAGAGGTTTGATTTAGACAAGGTTAATCTTAGTACACTCTTCTATGTTTATTTAGCAAACTTAGAATGACATAGGGAATATTTTAGAGAAATCTTTATTTAGTTTTTCTAAAGTTATGCATCTTTCTATAGGTTTTATATTTTAGTAGAACATATCTATTTATTAATATTGGTAGGTAAGGGAATACTTAACTGAATAAATAGGGGATGCTCTCCCCCAAGCTGGATGTTGACGTAGTCTGTTGATGTTGCTAACGGGCAGTGAAGGCTTACTAGTCCTGCTGGAGTGTCTTAGGTGGTTCACTCTGACAGGGGACAGGACGTCCTTCTGCCTATTAGCCTTTCTTCATCCTTGAATCCTGTGAAGCTCAAATAGACAACAAAACTTGTGGAACTAGTTAAGTGTTAGTCATAAATCTCTAGCCTTGTGTGTCTAGAACCTCTTTTAATATGTGTCTCTTATAGTAGGATCTTAATATATTTTTGGTATTTACATATTTAGTATGCCATATAGGAAAATTGTAAACATGATGGATGCAATATTTATTTTTATTTTTATGCCACCACAGCAAATATACTTATAGTTTTTATGCCCCAAATTTATTAGCATGGGCTTTAGTATTTAAATGTGATGCATGCCATTTTTATTTTATTTTCTAAAGCAATGTTTAATGCAGAGAAATAAATATGATAAAAGGAAAAATGATATGCAAGAAGATAACTACTGCAATGCTAAAGATAAATATGGATAACTATCGATTTTACCTTCCGGAAAGGGTTCGGTGTTTTAAGTCCGCTGAATAGGACTTCTTACCGTGTTCATTCCTTAGGTGCATGATCTGGTCCTGAGGTAGAGACCTTGATAGCTTGCACTTCTTTGTCTGATGTTACCCATGTTTTTTGTTCTACCAGCAAGTTGAAGTGAAGCACTATCCGTGGAAGCTGGAAGCATCTTCCTCGGTGTGCATGTCTGTAGGTGTAGGACTATCACTCGTAGGAATTGGCGGATTGACCACTCTATCTTTTATTCAAAGTGTGTACTGCTCATAAAGACAAGACAGAGATCAAGTGCATAGGCTCTGTTGGTGGAAAAATACCAATAGAACCAAAACTATATTCATTCTTCTCTAACCTTAGGCACAGGGAACAAGATAGTTTTTATATGCTTTGTTTAGTATTGGGTGATATGATTAGAAAGGTGAGCAAGAATATAGCATTGAAAATATATAGTAGATCAAATTGCTTAACCTTATGGAAGAGTTGTCTACCAATTTATAATGTAGTGATCTTTACATGACTACTATCTTCTTCCAAAGGTTGGGTGCCACATTTCAGCTCTTATGGTTAAGACAATGGAATCAAGAAGGTGATGATAAGTGCAAGGGTTAAAGAACTAAACATATTGAGTTAATCAGGTTTGATCAAATGAGGTTGCTACTCAAACATGTTTGATTCTTCATTTATGTGCATACTAGGATCAAGGAAAAGCTTGTTAAATGATGATCACTAATCTTGGGATGTTACCTTAGCATGTTGTGGTCATTACCTTGTGGAAGCTTTCCTTTCTTGGCTCATTTTTGCATTTTGTTTATGCACACTTTGTGTTCTTTCATTGTACTTCTTCCTTCTTTTCCAATTGTCATCTTGTTTGTTCTCTCTTTTATGTTGGACCTTTTTGCTCTTGTTTTCATTCCTGCAACTCGTTAGTGGACAACACATACCCGAAGGAATATACAAGTCATAGCAAGGGTAATGTTGTTGCATGGCTAAAGGTCACAATAGAGTTTGGTTGAACATATTAGCATAGAACATTTCATATTCACCATTACTTTGCTTCTAGAGGATTGATTTTATTTTTCATCTTAAGATTGATTCTTATATATAGAAATTGTAGAATGATTCAATCTTAAAGAAATGAAGCTATGGTAAGTGAGAGATTGCAAACCAGCGTGTGGAGTGATGGGAGCATGAGAGGAGGAAGAGCTTGATTGGATCATCTAGAGGAGTTGGCCTTCCTTCTTCATGTGTCAACCTTTCAATCCAGGAAGTGAGGATGTAGATAGTTGCATGTCTTTTCTTATCAATCTTCCTTGACTCTCGATGATGAGTTGTTGACAAGAAGATGCGTCTGAAACTGCAACTCAAATTCCTCCACAATGGTCTTTGTCTTCAATGGAACGATGGGGACTTTGTTCTCCTACTTCCATGGAGTGAGTGCTTTGATTGTGAATCTTATTTTGTGGCACTCTTCTTCTTTCTCCATGGCTATGACCGAGTTGTGTCTTCCTTGTGCAAAGTAGTCATGCCTCTCTTTATCTCTAGCGTGAGTTCATCTCAGGACTTTCCCAATTTGAATTTGGAAGTTTTCCTATAGGGGTTAGTCCGACAAAATATACCAATGCCTACTACAGTATATTATTGGCTCAAAAATCAACCTAGACACCATATCTAATTTGATTTAGGAAGACATTTTAACCTAAGCACCATGCTTAATTTAAAAGTCTTTTGAAGTAGAATCGACACACCTTTTATTTCAAGAATCAAACTAGACACCTTGTCTAACTTTACTCAGGAAAATAGTTTAAACTAAGCACCTTGCCTAATTAAAAAGTTGTATGACAATACTTCAAAACCTATGCATACTATAGCAGATAGAGGCAGCATGAAAGTATTATAGAGATTTACTCATGTGGTGGTGAAAGAGTATGATTGTTGTTTTAGCAAATTGAGCATGTCTTAAAGGTAGGGACAACCAAGAGAGTGTAGCAACATGGCAAAAGATGTATTTTATGAATCATGTCCTCCAAGCTTGAATTTTGCAAAAATCAATATTGGATGTATATAATTCAATGTTGCACAATGGTTGGTTGGATATACCTTGCCTTTGTCATTCCTTCGATCCTTTTTGCTCCAAGCCTAGAAAGGTTAGTGACAAGAATACCCAAAGGAATATTTTTACAATTATAACTCTATGCTCAATTTCAAGGGCAGCACAGCAGAAAGGTGAACACTCATGTCATGGTCTAAAAAGTTCTTGTTTTAGCACACTAAGCTTGTCCTTGGGAAGCCTTCAAGATGTGATTTGGTGGAGTGGCTTCCAACACCAATCTATGTGCACTAATTTCAAGATTCAACACAACGAGATCTGCCATTTTTATGATAAACATATGCGTCTACAACCACCCTCTCAAAGTCCTTACAAACAAGAAGGATGAGGGGGTCGAAGATCTCGAGTGGGGCACTGTTAGAGAGACTAAGTGAATCAGGACATTTCTCTAACGAGCAAGGACTAGATGGGGTGTTTATGAAGTGGCTTCCATGCTCATTGAAGTCTCTATCATTTTCAACTTCCAAGGGTGTTTCATCATAAATGTCAAAAGTTTCCCTTGGATCATCTCTCAAATTGATCTCAACTAAGGCCTTATTCATCCATTCAATGGCAATAGCACATAGGCTTTTAAGGCTCTCTAGACATGGATGTTGCTCTTCTCGATCCTCTATATGGTCTTGATGATTCCTATGTGTTGGATGTCTTGGTGGATTTCTAGGATCATCAGGAGGTTCAGGAGAAAGAGCATAGAACGAGTCATAGTGGTCAAGGATGGATTTAAAGTTGGGTTCATATTCTATATCTAATGTGGGCATAGAAGGGGAGAAGATAAGAGTGGCTTCTAGATGGCTTCGCTGTCCTTCTATGGCATCATTTGACATGTGGAGTCTTTCTAAGTGTCGTTCTAAGGGATTGGGTTTAAGATGCTCTCTAAGAGATTTCTCCTTGAGAGGATTCAAACTATATGCGCTAAAAGATCTCTTATGAAGCGGGAAGTTTAAGCTCCTCCCAAAATCTTTTTGATGACAATTTTGAAGTACTATTGGTTTGGGGTGAATAGCCAAATCTTGGGATTGGGAAGTTTGGAATATGGCTATGAAAACTTCCTCTTCTAGTTTGGGGGATGATTCCTTCTCTACCTCTAGGATGTCATCATGAAGGGTAGTGAAAGGAGTGTGTCCACTAATAAGGACAAATCTCTCCTTACTAACGGATAAAGAAAGGAAAACTCCTCCAAAGGTGGTATTATCAAGACCCATATAAAGATGTTGAAGAAGAACAAGGTCTTGTAAGGACAGGTCTAAACCTAAGTTGATAGGAAGATTAAAAATTCCCTAAGTGTAGCCAAAAGTTTATTGCCTACTTGATCAGAGGATAGGACTTGGGGTACATTACCCTCTTGATTGGAAGATAGGACTCTAGCTGTAGAAAAGGGTTGGCTTTGACCTATTGCAACCAAACATGGGCGTAGCTCATAGCTAGATGTGAGAATCATGGGCTCTAGTGGCTCTAAGCTTGCGCTCATGGGTGTACGAAATTGATAGATAGGCGTGGAATTTGGATAATCTAAAAGGATAGAAAAGAAAAGGTAAAAGAAAAGAAAAAAGATAAAAGTATAATACAAGGTTAAGCATGACTTAGAGTTATCTTAGTAGACCATTTTTCTCCCCGGCAATGGCACCAAAAATGCTTGTTGATACTAGTTACGCACACAGAGAAATAATCCGCAAGCGCACGGATATCGGTGAGCACTTCACCCGGGAGATATTCCAGAGTATCATTATTTATTTAACCCAAGGGAGAAAACATGCATCTGACTAACCCAAATCTATGCTTAACCCCTGAGCTACAGACAAGATAGTGAGATATGAGCGATATAGAGAGGATTACTCCA
>DXKC01036308.1:0-10526 GCA_031170775.1 Cymbopogon citratus
TCTGATATTGCATTTTTAATATTAATGTACCTTTGGCCTTCATAAATCATCATAATAAAAAATATTGGGATTATGATATTTGAATAATTCTTGATTATATTGACCCATATGATGTTTTAGTTTTAATCATGATTTTCTATTCTCATCAACAATGAGCAAGAACTCCCCAAGGCATTTTGTCTTGTCTACGCCAATCAAACAATCGACAGTTTAAAAAAGGGGGAGTAGTTGACAGTCCACGTGGGCCCAAAGAAACGCAGAATGTCCGTGAGCCGAATCAAGGCCCACGAAGCCACCAACGAAGCCTGCATATATCCATTCCACTGGCCCGTCAAATGTCAGCCGTCCGATGAAGCTCTAGGGTTTCACTCTCCCGTATATAAGCCTCCCCACAACCCCGCCTCCAAAACCTTAGCCGCGCGGACGCCCAGCAGCACCTGCTCCCCTCGCCGTCGCCGCCTCGCTCCGCGCGACCGATCTACCGCCGCCGCCACCATGGTAACCTCCTCCCCTCCTCCTCTCGGTGTGCAGATGTTTCTGTATCGTGTGCTGATCCCGTGACGATGTTGTGGCCGCAGTCGCTGATCGCCGGTGAGGACTTCCAGCATATCCTGCGTCTGCTCAACACCAACGTGGATGGTAAGCAGAAGATCATGTTCGCCATGACCTCCATCAAGGGTGTCGGGCGCCGCTTCTCCAACATCGTCTGCAAGAAGGCCGACATCGACATGAACAAGAGGTGAGAGCCTTGCCTTCTATCCGAGGATCTTTATCAGATCTCGCTTCTGACGATGGGGCTGAGATGTTGTGATGTGTCGGTGGGCGTGCAGGGCCGGCGAGCTGACGTCTGAAGAGCTGGAGCGCCTGATGACGGTCGTGGCCAACCCCAGGCAGTTCAAGGTGCCGGACTGGTTCCTCAACAGGAAGAAGGACTACAAGGACGGCCGGTTCTCGCAGGTCGTCTCCAACGCCCTTGACATGAAGCTCAGGGACGACCTCGAGAGGCTCAAGAAGATCAGGTATACCATCTATGATATTCCGTCCCTGGTTGCTAGATGCAATGGCTAACAATAATACATACACTTCGTTTGATAAATGATGCTGCGTATACTTTCGTTTATCTTTAGGCTTTCCTAACTGTAGCAACATGTCATGCTGGTCTAATATACTAATATTAGCTGATGAGTAGTCTGAAACATTTCGTTTGTGTTTGCTGACAGTCAGTTGCATTAGCTTATGAAGTTGGGAAATATCTATCTAGTAGCATTTAGGGTATCCCTATGATGATCCATGAGCATTTTGGCCTTTAGTTACCTGCCATGCTGTGATATCATGCATCCATTTACACACAAGCAAGTGTGCTGTGTTATTTGAACTGTCATTGATGCTTGAGGCATACTGTACATTGTGCACTGGTTTCTCCATCTGATGGTCGGTTGGCCTGGTATATGTCGATGAAATGGGATGGACACAAGATATTGTTGGTTGGCCTTATGATCATTGTTGCATATGTTTGGTTAGGCTGACAGTGAATTTAGAACTGTCTGATTGAACTAGTTGAGACTTGACTGAAGTAGCTTTGGGTATATGTGTTTGGTATCCCAATAAGTTACTGTTTAGCTAACTTGCAATTGCAGATAATCTGCTCAGTCCCGACTCTTGAGTTTTGGGTTTCTTGTTGGTCACTTCCAAAACAGTTTTAGGATTGTTATCTCGAGACATGGAATCTTCAGTGTCAGCACACATGTTCTTTCAGTGTTCAACTGTTCATTGTGCATTCTTCTGCATTCTCTTGTAATGTCAGTTTTGATGACCATATTTGCCCTTGTACTATATAATACATAGTTGTATCATTGTAGTAGCTCAGGCCTTAGAATTCAGGATTCTTTTTTCCCCATTATATGGTTCCTAAATCATCACTTGCATCTAATTGTTTTGCAGGAACCACCGTGGTCTCCGTCACTACTGGGGCCTCCGTGTCCGTGGCCAGCACACCAAGACTACTGGCAGGCGTGGAAAGACTGTTGGTGTCTCCAAGAAGCGATAAGCTATATATCTACCCGACAAAACTTGGCCGTACTACTATGTTGGTTCATGTCCAGACAGTCTTGATGAAGGGTTTCTGTTTAGACGGTTTCCTGAAATGATGTTTTGCCCTAGGATAATCTTGAGCAATTATGGAACCTTAATATATTGTATCCTGCAATGTGTTATTTGCAACTTCTAAGAGTTATTTTATTTTGATGAGACTTCTGCTGATTGACTCTTTACCTTGTTCACCGTTGTCTCGAGAAGTGTCTTCCCAATCCCAGAGCAGATATTCACATGCCTGTGAGGGTTGGTTCGTTTTACCCGTTTAGCCATATAGGAGTATATTATGTGTTACACATGCTGCATTCAAGTTTGGTTCTGTGAAAGCTGCTGATTTGTTGCTTTGCCCGGTGCATATAACTGATGAAAGTTATGCCATACTCCGCATTGTTCAATTCTGCCTGTCTTTTCATATGGACGACAGAAACGTGTAAATGATATCAGATTTCCGCATTGTTCATACACCTCTTTGCAACGCCGTATTGATTTTGACTTTATTTTGGCTACGGGCAAGGCAGTATAAACATCGTCGGGTCATCCTATCTGTAGTCTGACTACGGGGACACGTATGCATTTCATTCAATTCACATCTAGATTTGAATTTCACCCATGTCTTTAATCGAAACCTTGTCATCCTAAAGACCTAAACTTTAGGTGCGGCGTTGCTAATCAACGCGAGCTTGCCTGATTTGTGATTTCCACTTTTCTCTGTCCATGGATTGGTTGGTTGTATTGCCGGTACAATATGTGCTCTTTTTCGAACTTCCATTCATGTTTCATCTTCTCTACTACCAGTGTGGAATTGAAATTTACACTCTCGAATGGCCATGGCCATTCTTGCAAGGGCAGTTCCAATTCGTCCCTTCCCCAAGTTCACTTTCGCCGCGTCTGCCCGTGGCCTGTGCACGATGATTGGCATTGCATTGCAGCTCGGCACGGGATGCCGTTTTGGCTTTAGCCCACTGCCCTGTAAAATATTGATCGATTCATAACCGAAAGCGGAGCGCTTTCTTTTGCACGCAAGTGTTGTCCTAATGGACATCCAGTCCGCCGAATAATTCGTGCTTTAGCGAATCGAAGCGGACTTGGTAAACAATGGGGTCAACGCACTAGCAAATTTGCTATCCGGTGAACAGTGTGGCACACGCGACTCTCAAGTGCAGGTTGATGCAGCAAGGTTCGGAACTTTTACCGCCCTTTTAGAATGTAGATACCGAGCTTTATGTCCAAAGAAGAACCTCTCATTTTTTTGTTTGCGCAGCATGATGCTTCATCCATGACACAAGAAAGGAGAGGCCGAGGTTGATGTGACATGGTCCGTGACAAAAAAAAAAGTCCAGTAATCTCTATCTACTAATTACTAAAAAGAAAAAAGAAATGAGAAGAATCTTGGGTCGTGTTTAGTTTCCAAAATTTCCCCTAAAATTCTAATATGAAAAAAGAAGATTCTCCATCACATTAAAATACTGACACATACATAGAATACTAAATATAGATAAAATTAAAATCTAATTGCACAGTTTTGTTGTATTTTGTGAGACAAACATTTTGAGCCTAATTAGTCAAAGTTTGGACAATTTTTACCAAATACAAACGAAATGCTACAGAAATTATGTATGTAAATTCACTAGTTTGTTATTGTTGTAAAAAAAAAACTAGTTTGTTATTGTACTAACACAACTAAAGGATCCAAACGGAAGTTAACATGGCAATAGACAATTGTTTGTCATAGCTAGTATTTTCAGCGTCATCCGACCGTCTACTCCTTGTTAGATCGGGTTTATACAATTAAATAGTTACTTGAGTGAATTAAAGGGGGCCTAACACGCAGTAGACAGTACTAGCACAGAAGGAGTTGCGGCGACGGATCAAAGAGTCGGAATGGAATGCCGCGTCATCACGAAACTGGATTCCTCTTGCGGCGTGCCTTCCAGCGCCGGAAAAAGCCGCAAAAACAGGGTCAAACGCAGCCGTCGGATCATCGGCGAACGGGGGAGGAAGCAAAGCGTGCGCGGCGCCATCTCTTCTTCCACCACCACCACCATCATCAGACCGAAGATGAATGAAAAATGGAAATGGAATGAGAGACATGCACGCACCGAACCCCAAAGCAGTTGGAGTTGGAATCCCAGGTGGATCCAATTCTGCCAATTGCAAAGCTCCTGGCGTCATCGCCCAATTACTTCTCCTCCCCTCCCCACGCCGGCCGGAAGGCTTTGCGCTTTGGCACCAGTTCCAAAATCCCCCCATATCTTGAGCATCCATGCATGATGCGTCGCAGGAGCATGAGTGGGTTTCCCCTATAAAACCCCGCGTAGTCCCTCGCTCCGATGGCAAGGACGCACCGCGCACTGCACTCGGTGGCGGAAGCTTCTTCGGCCGGCCTCCGCTGCGCTGCTAGGTGCTAGCTGAGTGTAAGACCTTTCTACACCTTTCTCCTCTGCTTCACTGCTTGTTTCGCGGCTGCGTCGTCGTCGTCGTCGTCTTGATTCAGTCTGAAAGCTTCCGGTCTTAATTTATTGTAATTGCAGTGATCAACACTCTGAAACAAAATACAGTGGTTGACTGAACTATTTAGGTCAACAAAATTTTTTTGCTACTGAGATTAATTTGAGAGGTTGAAACAAAGCTTCCGGTTCTATTTTAACGCACGGGACTTCAGTCTTTTCCTCCCCTCGAAAGTGATGGAGGGGTGCGTGTCTTCTTCTCAACTCATTGAAGAGGATGAGGATTTGGTCTTGTTGGTTGATCACTGTTCGTTTGTGTTCACATGATTGGTACATCATGTGATCAACGTGCATCTCTCCTTTTTCTTCAAATCATATATTATATATCATGTTTCACTGGCTTCGATCACATGTTGCATTTTTAGATTTTATAGTACTTTGTCATATCATTTTGGATAAACTTTGGTAATCCTTGTCTTTCTTCAGATGTCTGCATCTGCAGGATCATGCTTGCGTTTGCATGATTTCCTTCATCATGTACATGAGAATGCCTTCCTAGCTTATTGTGAGCAGAGAACCCAGAAGATTCAGAAGAATCTCTCTCAAATTCGCCTTTTGAGTTATGAGAGATTATTTCAATGTTGTTTAAAACTCTACAAGAAGAAAACTAAAAATGGTATATAATACATGCATCCTAAAGTTAGAAGCTTGAATTTTGGCTGCCAGCCCAGTCCCCAGTGCATTTCGTCTTACTCTTGAGAACAAGGGTCTAGGACAGAGCATATCTTCTTTTTCTTGATTTGTTCTTTCAGAATATGCTCTCATCTATCGGGTTGGCCGCGAACCTAATCATAAATGCTATCTTACGATCTTATCCTATAACTGTGAGGAGCAAGCTAACGTACACTACTCTAACTGGTATATATTATTTTTTAGGCGAATTATAGGTCAGTTTATTAAAATGAGTCTGCCCTGCTTAACTCAAGATATGTGTAATGCATTGTCAACTCTGAATATAAGCCTTGATTTGAGGGCAAAAGCAACCTTCCAATCCATGACAAATTTGTGATTTAGTTGGTACATTATACTAACAGATGCATCACTGAAGGCCTAAATAATTGCACGGCCTGTCATTGCTGAGTCAGCCATGTGCTTTTCAAAACTGCATATCCTCAGTGCATTTCTGTATCTCCACAGATAATGTTGTCACTTGTCAGTAACATTTATAAGGAAATTTTTTCACAACATAAGTCATAATTGCGTCTCACTAAATGGCAACCATGTGAAACTGTACACTAGCAAACATCTAGAAGAGCTGCATACCTTTTGAATTATGTGGCATACTATGGCAACGGTAGTACTATGTAGTTCTTAACCTTGTAGCTGTTTCTCTTTGCTATGCCTATACAGTTTCTTTAGGTTTCTTGTACCTAACTCCTCTCCTTTATAAATAGAAATTGGCACATCAGCCTAGTTATTTGCTTTATTTTTTTTTAAAGAAAATCCCCTTATGTGCTCTCTTCACTGGTTGAAAATCAGCAATTGAACACTCAGCATGTGACGCTGTACAATCAGTACAGACCCATGTCACCAGGCCAAGTACAATTTGTAGATCTAACCGAGTGGGCATAGTTCTATTGCTGGAGTTGAGATAAACTTTCTTGAGCACCCATCTTTACTGGTTTTACGCTGAAATGCTGGATGCTTTTATACGAAAAGCAGCAGTGAGTGCCTGACCTCTTTCGGACTGTCTGAAACTCTGAATCATGAATTCATGACCAGATCCCCAAAAGAGATCAGCCTCCAACACAGCCATGGTAAAGGATCGGTACCTTCACATAACCCCACCCCACCACCACACACACAAAAAAAAGGCGAGCATCACCCTTTTTTTTTTTTTTGGCACAATCACCCGTATGCTATTAAATAAAGTTGTGCTGTAGCGAAGTGACTGCAATTTGTTACTGTTATCATCTAACAACCGCATGCCTGTACTTTCTTGAGCAAACCAAACCTCACCAAGTGGCTATATATAGTAGACCTAGCCTTGAAACTCCTCCAGAGCTTGGACACGTCTCCTCAGTAACTATATTTTGCTGTTCCTTGGGAATATAGAAAAAATATATCCTTGGTTTTCTTGAACAGGTTTGATTTGTTTATGTTTCTTCTAGCTCTTGTAGTTAGTCCTTTTGGGTTCTTGCTGATTCCATTGGGCTTCCAGATTCCATTCAGGTGTGTTTCTGAAGGGAGATTTCATCGAACAGGATGAATGCATTGGCAGCAACCAGCAGGAACTTCAAGCAGGCAGCTAAGCTGCTGGGCCTCGACTCCAAGCTGGAGAAGAGCTTGCTCATTCCATTCAGGGAGATCAAGGTGATAAAACCACCACAGTTCTTTTAGATCTGGTAAACTGTTTCCCGCTGTTTAACTTGCTCAGGGTGGTTCCTCTGTTTCCCGCTGTTTCACTTGCTCAGGGTCTTTCCTGTATTTCTGATGATAATCCCACACCCCACCCCCGCCCCTCACACACAAAAAGACATTACTTACCCAGGATCAGTGTTTTATAGGCTTCTTCTGGGCTATCCCCTCATCTGAAACAGTATGCTCAACTTTTGAGTAACAAGCAGTTTGTGGTTGCAGGTTGAATGCACAATCCCAAAAGATGATGGGACTTTAGCATCCTATGTTGGATTTAGGGTTCAACATGACAATGCAAGGGGACCTATGAAGGGTGGAATCAGATACCACCATGAGGTAAGCAAATATGTTGCTCCATTCTTTTGTTATCTGTAATACTGGTCAGCATTTGATTCTTTCCACAACTTTGCCGAAGCATAAAGGCTTCAATCAGTCCTTAAGTATAAATTCTAGTTTTTTCAGGAATCTGCCATAGGCAGCATATCTCAGTGGATCATTTTAGTTTTGAGGTATCTCCCTGAAGAAATGAAAAATAAAAGTATATCAAATTGATTCTTGAGACCAAGTATATTGAAAACTAGGGACAAGAAAACAATATCTGAGCTATATGGGGTCGCATTCTGGCTCTATTTTCCTTAAGCACAAATCTGCCATGCACAACATATCTCAGTGGATCATGTTAGTTTTGAGATATCTCCTTGAACAAATGAAAAACAAAAGTGTATTAGATTGTTTATTGAGACCAAGTATAAGTACATTGAAAACTGGGAACAACAGAAAACAGAAAATATGGGGTCGCATTCTGGCTCTATTTCCTTAAGCATAAAGAGATGAAATGGTCCTTAAGCATAGATTCTTAGTTTTTAGGAATCCCATGTATTGCTGAAATATTGGATTTCCAATATCCGAGCTTTTTTTTTTAAAACAAACAATATCATAGTTATATTGGTATATGATTCTATCCATTTCCTTCAAATTAATTTTCCTTTTTATTTAAGACACATGGAAATCCGTTGGTGAAAACTGGTCCTGATATTTAAAGTCCTTTAACAACTCAGGTTGACCCTGATGAAGTCAATGCATTGGCACAACTGATGACATGGAAAACAGCAGTGGCTAACATACCATATGGAGGAGCTAAAGGTGGAATAGGATGTAGCCCTGGAGACCTGAGCATCTCCGAGCTTGAGAGGCTTACCCGAGTTTTTACTCAGAAAATCCATGACCTAATTGGCATCCATACTGACGTTCCAGCTCCAGATATGGGCACCAACTCACAGGTTATTTTCCTTTATATATTATTTCATAATTTTTTAACTCATATATTATTTCATAAATGATTTTGATAGAATTAGTTGTTTGTATATGTTTATTTTAATATGGTCAATTGTTTGTTTTGTGGATGTAGACAATGGCATGGATTCTTGATGAATACTCAAAGTTCCATGGTTACTCACCTGCTGTTGTGACAGGAAAGCCTGTTGTAAGTAATTATCCATACTGCGCTTTCAACACATATATGTACTGAAAAATACGTTTCCAGATTAAAAAACGTAAAATACTGTGAAACAAGATCCATTGGAATTTTATCAAGCATGATCCATTGGAATTTATCTAGGATGCAACAAGTCAAACAAAGATTTCGTGTTTAGCAGGCACAATGATTATTTGGAGAGTATACTCTTCAGAGGATCCTGGCTTACCTTCTCATTATCTTGCATGTATTGTGAATTTCCTGCTCAACACACAGGACCTTGGAGGGTCGTTGGGAAGAGATGCAGCTACTGGAAGGGGTGTTCTGTTCGCTACTGAAGCTTTGCTTGCAGAGCATGGCAAAGGCATTGAAGGCCAGCGTTTCGTCATACAGGTAAATGGTGTCTAGGTTAAGTCTTACCTTTAAAAAATTCACCAGAGAATTTTTCAGACTGTCAATTGCATAATATGCGCCTTACGGCTCCAATTATGAGAACAATCCATGATGAAGACCTTGTCAGTTTATCATTGGAAAGCAGTCACAGCTAAACATTTCATCTACAAAGGTTATCCCTTGAGTAATAGGTGCCTTTGCATGAACTCTTTTCAGGGATTCGGAAATGTAGGTTCCTGGGCAGCTCAGCTGATCAATGAAGCCGGTGGCAAGGTGATTGCTATCAGTGATGTCACAGGTGCCGTTAAAAACGTCAATGGCCTTGACATCGCTCAGCTAGTGAAGCACTCGGCAGAGAACAGAGGGATCAAGGGCTTCAACGGGGGAGACGCCATCCATCCTGACTCATTGCTCACTGAAGAGTGCGACGTCCTCATCCCAGCAGCGCTTGGTGGAGTCATAAATAAGTAAGATTCTTCTCATTGCAGTCATTTTCACTCTACTGAAAAGTCGATTATTTTCAGTTATTATAATTTATATCCTAGTTGCTGTTCCTGCGACTTTAGGTCCGATTAAATTGTTCGGTTGCACCTTTTTTTTTGACAGGGATAATGCTAACGACATAAAAGCAAAGTACATCATCGAGGCTGCCAATCACCCCTCAGACCCGGAGGCAGACGAGGCAAGTTCATTCATACCTTAATAACAGTTTCAGAGAGACTGACAGTAAAGAAATCGACTTCTTTCTGCAATGTTTTCTGATCCCTTCCCCACTGTATTCCATTCCATCGTCCCCAGATCCTGTCAAAGAAAGGCGTCGTCATCCTCCCCGACATACTCGCCAACTCCGGCGGCGTCACAGTGAGCTACTTTGAGTGGGTTCAGGTCCGTAGTTCTTCTCCTTTGAGCAGCCTTTCGGTCACAGCACAGTGTTCCTGTGGTTCCTCACAGACAGACAGACTATAGAACACTTGTAATGTAAACTGAACCGTGGGCACGTGCTTTGGATTGTTCAGAACATCCAGGGGTTTATGTGGGACGAGGAGAAGGTGAACGCGGAGCTCCGGACGTACATGACGCGCGCCTTCGGGGACGTGAAGGAGATGTGCCGGAGCCACAACTGCGACCTCCGCATGGGCGCCTTCACGCTGGGCGTCAACCGCGTCGCGCGCGCCACCGTCCTCAGGGGATGGGAAGCATGATGATACTCACCTCTGCGTTGTGCTGCGCATCGTGTCCTTCTTGAGCCTTGTTTTTCTTGGGTTATTATATACATCGATCCATCGATCAATGGAGGTCCGGGAAAAACAAGTTCGGTTAATAATTCCAAGAAGTGGGTCTTCTTGGAGATCAACAGCGGAAGAAGAGTAATAAGTCTGTAATTCGTAGCTGAGATGATGCTTGTTGGTGCTCTGCAAGCAGCAATGGCATTTGGTTTTCTTGCACGACTTTGGGTCATCCAGCCACGTTATGGAACATATGCAGAAGCATTTGTTGCAGATATGTTTGCCTATAATTGTCTCACACTGTTATCTTCTGATTACATCGATGGATTATGGAAACCAGCCAAAGACAGAAGCCAAAACGACATTCTACATAAACGGCCGATGCCATCTCTAGAGCGCGCACAGTCCACGCGTTGCCACACCTCTCGAGTCTTTGGTCACTCAACGAGAGGGTCCGTAGAGATGAAGCTGTAGACG
>DXKC01036486.1:0-12802 GCA_031170775.1 Cymbopogon citratus
CGGATTGTGGGCCCTGTCGGGTCCACCTGATCCGTAGGTCTTCCAGGTGGGGCACCCGTGGTGTCCCCTGTCGACATAGGGATGTTACCCATCTCACATGCAACTCCCTTTTTGTCAACAGCATTTCTCTTCCCTTATGGAACAAATAATTTTTCATATAGGTAGGACATTTTTTATTTACCCCTTTTTGTCAATCTCTATGTTGGTCGTATATAGATAATTGTTCAAGGTGAAGAATGGAGATTAAATAAATAATATTTATAAAGAAAAATTGTTAGAATCTGACCGTTTTGCTTCTAGTCGCATATGCAATATGCAACATTCACCGAAGGAGGTTTCTAGAAAACAAAAGACGTGGTTACCATGGTTTAGACCGAAGTATGGAATTTTCTAGATATAGATATTTTGCATGATCATAATAAGCATGGGGGATTCTATAAAAATTGGAAAAGTTTTGATGGTTGCGGCAAAATAACACATTAAGCCTATAAATACCTCTAGATTGAAGTGGTCAGCCGATACATTCCAAGCCACAGAGAGTGAAGTATTAAGACATAGAGGTAGCCACCAAATATTTACAAGAGTTATGTAATAATGATGCAATTATGAAAAAAAAATTGTGTACAAGCTTATTACATCTTTTAGAATATAATTTAGTTATCGATAGAAATTATGTATAAATTTTTTATATCTTTTAGAAATATAAAGTAGTTATGGATAGAATTAGACAACTGTATGTTCGAACACTCAATGTTAAGTGCAATATATACGGATGATACCGACAAGGGTCTTGACACCGGCGCGTGCAACCGCGTGGCGGAGCGCTGCGGCGAGTCTCCCCGACAGCCTCCTTGCGCGGTATCATAGCGGCACCGGACTTCTTCCTCCCCTTGGCGGCGATGGCGCCGTTTGACCTTTTCTTGGCCATCGCTACGTTACCCGCCGATCACGACGTGAAGGTGGTGGTGGTGACGGAGATGGAGATGAGGGGAGCCGGCGAGGTGGCGGTGGCGACGAGGATGGGGGTGAGGAAGCCGGCGTGGTGGTGGGGTGGTGGCTTTTCCCGGCGAGGGCGGTGCGGGCGTCAGGCTGTATTGCGAATTGGAATCTGTCGTTGATGAGGAGGGAGAAGCACCGACTGCTCTGTTTATATTCTGCAACTGGCCGAAGACGTCCTGTGATTTGAGGCCCAAAAACAACATGAGGCCCAACAACGATCGAAGTGGGCTGACAGTGTGAGTTGTCAAACAAATCTGTGTAGACAGTTTAGCAACTTGTGTCAGTTTCTGAAACAAACTGATGTTTACTATCAAGAGTCAAGAGGATGCAGGACAGAAGCAGAGTATTGTTTGCCAACAGACTTGATGAGTTCTCTCTACTTCAAGTGATGGGAAATATTTACAAAGGAAATGGGAGATTCAGTAGGAAGATCAACAGTGTTCAGTGGACATTCTTGCAGTTTCCATTCAGTTCCTGTATGTCATTCATTCAAGGAAGGACTTGTGCACTCTGCATTGCAGTGCAGAGGATGTTCTTCCTACTTCCATTCACGCACTCAACAGCATCACAGCCAGGGCCACTAGTGTAATGTAATCAGCATATGATCGAAATGGAGTTCATGAGCCAAGCGCCGTACCTTCAATTCCCAGCACGTACACAGCAAAGCAAGTGGGTGGCGCCAGAGCCTGCCGGCGGCGGTGGGCAGGACGATGATGCTCTGCTGCGTCAACAAGAAGAAGGCATGTACGTGGCGAGCGACGGGATGTGAAGCCGTCCGATGCAGGCGGCCGATGATGTTCCGGCCGGCCACCAGCGAACGCCCGGCCCAGACAAGCGCGACGGTGGGTCGCAAGCGAGGGAGAGGACCACCATGGCGCGTTGCTTCCAGCAGCAGACGACGGGTAGGTCGACTGTGCGCGAGCGCGCGCGACGCCGTCGCCTCCCCGCGCCGCGGCTTTGGCCATTTCACATTTGCGCGCGCCGTCCCCGCGAGCGGTGCAGTGCAGTCGATGGGTCATTCCGTCGAGCATGGCGCGGTCGTCGCCCGGCCGGCCGCCTTACTCCCAACCGCGTTGATCGCCGGCGCCGCGCCGCGCCGCACCCGGCGCGGCACGGCGGCACGCCATCGCTGTGTTCGCTGGCCGACGAATTTGTCTGAGTGGTCGAGGCCTCGAGGGTTGGTGTCGGCGGAGCTCGACCCTGCGCCGGCGGCCGGCGAGCGGCCATGGAGCTCAGATCAGCCACGTTGCTGGCCGTGGAGGCGAGAGCGCCGTAGTGGTTGCAGTTCGTGGCGGCGACGGACCTCGGGCTGTGCGCGCTGTGGCAGACTGAGACTGACAGGTCTCATTTTTCAACAGTTATTTATAACTACAATTAAAAAAAGAAACTGTTATTTATCGAAACCCAATCTACTAGAAGGTTGCTGGTTCGACCCCCTTGTGAAGCATAATTTTTATAGCGTTATTACTATACTATGTTTCCCTGTTTCTATATCTAGTGCTCTGTTTTTCAGTTTTCTAAGCTATCTATCACAATAACTATAGTGCTGTATTTTATTTTAATATTTTATTTTATTCATTTCCCGCCATATTTTTTCTATTTATTAAGCATAACTTCAAGACTCTATATTCTTCCATGTTGATAGGAATAGACATTTTGATTAAAAAAAAACTACTTCAATAGCTTCTCCATTTACATCGCCAAATATTTTCATTCTTTATTTCTTTGCTAGCCAAAAATAGGTAGATCAAATAGCAGTTTTCATTAAAATAAAATGGTTTTCCTATTTTTATCCCTCTACATATTATTTTCCTAGTTTCTAAGTAGTGCTTTATTTTTTGTGTTTTCTGACTAGTTCTTGAATTTTCTCACTAGTAACAAAACATTCAATGTTCAGTTAATATATGTAGTCAAATTCATGTCAAATAAACCCCATTCAAAGTTACTTAAATGATCAAGAAGCAATTCAAGGGATTATATAACTGAAGGCCCTTAAACCTTACTGTATACATGTACATGGTTTTCCTAAAAGAAATATTGTAGATGGAGATCGTCGATTCAATTATGTATGATTGTGCATTTATGTTTGCCCACATCATTCACCAAAGCAGGCGAAGCCAGTCTTAGATGATACTGGAGCTGTTTGCAGTTATGGTGAGTACTCCTGCTACAGTGGAGAGCGGACACTTTCAGAACCACATGGAGCCGGCCATCCTTGCTGATCTAAGTGAGTTACGTGACGTACTCTTTTACAAGGCCTTTCTGTCTTCGGATCCATCCACAGGAGACTATTTTGTGGTGCTCATCCATAACCCACGCGGACAGCTTTCGTTTGCAAGGGCAGGGGATCATAAGTGGACTTGGTTGCCAATAGACCATTGGTACGAAGATTGCTTATTTAATGGTTAGTTTTTGTATGCCTGCATTAAAGCAGGAGAAATCCATGAATTTGATCTTGGTACCCCTGCAGATACACACAAGATACTTTTGGATAGGGTTGAACATATATATGAGGAGGAGATTTACACTGTTAAATCTTCAGGTGGTGAGCTGTTGCAAATATAGAGGTCTGGCCACACTACATCACAAGGGGACCAAGAAGATAAATATGATTCAGATTGTGAACCTGAGTTGGGTCCTGAGTCACTTGTGTACATTACCTCCATGATCAAAGTTCCATAAAGTGGAACCAAAATAAAAAAAATAAAAAAAAAACCTTGTTGGGGTCGCTTTGTGTTCCTGCTGCTTGTCATTCTGATTGGGAGATTCTAGTGTTTGAGTCATGACAACGCTTTAACGACTTGCCATTTGCATGTATGATGCATCAGTGATGGCAGTACTGCACTTTCCAATCAGACAACACCAGGAAAGGCTCAAAGAACAGTTAAAGACTTTCAGTTGCATGGATCAGGGCATGATGTGGAGCGCAATGCTATGGAAGGGCTTTGATGCGGTATCCCAAATAACTATGGGCCGTCCATTTATTTTGATCAGACGGTCATAATGTATTTATTTATTTTTTATTATATAAAATAGAATAAGTAAGGAAAGTTTTAGATATAAAATTTCTTTTTTATATAGATTTAATTGATGCATGTGTGATCTCTGGCAGATTGGTAAATCTTTTTATTTAGTAACTTTATACTTGATTTATTTGGATATCATATTGTTTGTATGTATCTTTATTATAGACTTGATTTTGCATGTGGTAAGATTTGAAATGTGTATGTCGTTATTGTGTCGTGTGTGTATGTATGCGGCTAACGTGGCTAGCGTGTTTGGTGTGCCGTGGAGCAGCTAGCGTGTGTGTGGTGAACTGCGAGCGCATGTGTTGAGCGTGTCCATGCATCCATGTTTTGATTAGTGTGCACACCATCGACCGACCGCCCGCTCGACCGGCATGCAAGGAATTTTCTTCCCGTGATTAGAGGATGCCAATGTTGTACATATTTTTCTTTTCTAGATTTTTTAGATTTATTAAATAATTCAGAAAATGAGAAAGAATCAATGGCTCAGATTGATTTGAAATATTACCTCCTAAGAGATAAAATTTGTACCTTACATATATTATCTCAGATAGATTACTCAGGCAAAAAATAGACTGAACCACTATTACATATATTATCTCAGATAGAGAAATTCTAAATTTTTAGATCATGAAAAAATTATAAAACTTTAAGTTGACAGCTTTTTCATCATTTGAATTTATTTAGAGTTCCAAACACTCATTTGAAATCCAACAAAAGAGAAAATGAGGAGAAAGAATGTCCCAAATATGTCTTATAGGTATAGTGGTTATAAAGGAGGAACACACGAAGCTATGACTAGCAACTGGCGGGGCCTCCTCTCCTTTCTTTCCTTTTTTTTTTTTTTGTTTTGCAATTTGTTTTGTACTTCTGTTCCAGATTTGTGATTCTAGGCAACGGTTTGTAGAGGTGCGTGGCTCGAAATATGGCTGCCCTCTACAAATTAATTCTAGATGCAGCTCTTGTTCTTACCCCTTTTTATAAATACCATTTTTAAAGGCAATTAGGCATCCGTCTCTACAAATCAAAGCAGAGGCTTTCCAACCATCTCTATGGTGCTTTTTTCTCTAGTATAGCAAGTGAACTTCAGGTCCCTATTCTATCAAACCACCGCGTGCCTTCAGAAGTCACTTCTGTGATCCTCTCCTTCATTTTGATCTTCAAGTATTTCATCGCTAAGATTCATCGACGACCTCGTTACTTTGCTGGTAAACAGGGCAGCAGATGTGTCATATGTCACGCCCCGTTAATTAAAAAGGTAAAAGAGCCAATGGTGACCCGTACAAGGTCGGCCAGCGGTGTCATGACAGCGCCTTGCACATGATTTTGTTGCAAAGTAAAAGAGTTGCACCATTAGCTAACTAGGGCGACAAACCCTGTTGAAATATCAGCCAACACGGCTGTCACCAAGCTTTGCACATATGGCCTATTTATTCCTAGCACTACCGAAAACAGGTTTTTTGCCGAGTGCCAAAAATCGGGCACTCGGCAAAAAGCTCCTTTGCTAAGGGCAGCACTCGGCGAAGAAATGCACTCGGCAAAGAAGTACAAAGTTGACGTCCGGGACTCGCCGTCGATCTTTGTTGAGTGTCGCACGTTAGGCACTCGGCAAAGTGTTTTTTTTAAAAAAAAAAGATTCTTTGTCGAGCGCCATGAGGAAAGCACTCGGCAAAGACCTTGTAGGTACAGTAAAGGGAGGAGCCCCGTACATCAGTAGGTGCAAGGTGTGCACCTATTCTGGGCCTCCAAATTTTAGGCCCTCCTAAATTAGTACATATTACATTGAATAGCATTAGCAATTGTTAATTAACCCATCAGCCCATGGCAGTTGGCAGGCATTATAATTAGAGAATTTCATAGGAGATTCAGATTTGCATCATGTCTTCAAGAAATAGGAGGTTTGAATCTGGTCATGAAAAACGTAAGAAGAAACAGATATTAGACGCTGCATCTCAAACTCAAAAGGGTGCTCTTGATAGATATGTTTTGAAAGATTCTCAGTTTACTTCTCAAAATCAAACCCCTGATGCTAATGTTGGCGAGGGTCATGCTGAAGATGGTAGCAACATAGTAGAAGTTGGGGCTCATACTGCAGATATTAACAACTGCAGAAATTATATTAATAATGAAGGTACCGGACATGTTGATGAAGCACCTGCTAGCAGAACTGAAAGTAACAATGACAATAATTATGCTTTTTTTATATTATTTTTTTATACATTTTAGGGCCACAAATCACGTGCTTCATTCAGGGTCTTCCAAATCATTGGTATGGCCCTGGGGAGAATCTCCGATGGATAAATAACCAAAACAAAACTTATAGGTATCAAAAAGTTATGCAACTTTGTAGTTTACAAAGTTTTTATTTTAAGTCATTTTGATGCCGAAATATTTGATTCACAAGATTTTATAGAGTTAATACCATAAGAATCAATATGCTCTACACTCACAGTGAGTGTGTAGTTGTAGATAGAGATCTCAGATGGAGACTAAAACAAAAGTTGTAGACTCGAAAAGCTATGCAACTTTGTAGTTCACAATATTTTCAATTGAAAAGATCTATCCAACAAATATTATGTTTGAATTTCTCACGTTTGAAATATGAATTTTACAAATGATGTCAGATGAGAAACAACCAAAACAAAAATTGTATATCTCTAAAAGTTGTGCAAAATTGTCATTGATAACACTTCCATTTGAAATCATCTATCAAAAAAAATTACGTTTGAATTTCTTCATAACTGGAATTTATTTTCAAAGGACTTCTAATGGAGCAATGACTTTTGTAAATCTTGAAACAATTATAAAACTTTGTAGTTAACAATTTTTTATTTGAATTCATCTAGAGTCTCACATACTCGTTTAAAACTAGATGAACATAAAATGAGGAGGACGAATATCCCAAATAGACACAATTGAAAGTGTATTATTGGTGGGGTGATTAGCGACGAACGCGCGAAACCTGAGGTTATATAGGTTCGAGAGCCAGTGGCCGTGAAGCTCGTGCTTTTTTGAGTGAAAAATCGCATGACCTGTGACTCTACCTGTGGGGTGACCTTGTATTAAAATTTGATCTTTTTCAATTTTCTCTAGCCCAAATTTGATTTTTTGGAGAAACCAACTTGTAGTGATGACAGTTGGTGTGTGTTTTTAGCAAGTAGATTTGATGGAGCCTATGACATGTGGGGTTGCACTATCAAGTGGGCTCAAATTACCTGAAAACCACTAAAACTAGTTTGAGAGATCAAAATGGAATGGTATTAGTGGTTGAGGTGCCAAATTGTCAGGTTTTGTAGTTGAGGGTTGCCAAATTGTCAACGTATCAAATGCAAACCAACCTCTCCGTGAAAACTTGTGCAAACCACACCAAAATAGTCGTGTAAATTCACCAAAAAATCACACATATAGATGAAATGATGATACACAACCTTGCAAAATATCTTGTCCAAACTCGATTTTGTTTGTGAAATATAAAAATAACAAATTTCAAGCTAGAAAGCTGTCCAGATGATTTGTTAGAAATTTTTATTTTTATATCTCATTAACGAAGTCGAGTTTGGACAGGATATTTTGCAAGGTTGTGTATTATCACATCATCTACATGTGTGATTTTTTTGGTGAATTTAGCATACCTTTTTACTGTGGTTTGTACGAGTTTTCACGAAAAGTTAGTTTGCACAGGATATGTTCCGTTATTAGAAAACACAGAGTTAAGGTGAAACAACTGCACTTGTTCCGTATAATAATAATGCATAATTGATGAACTAGGGATGTTACCCATCTCACATGCAACTCCCTTTTTGTCAATAGCATTTCTCTTCCCTTATGGAACAAACAATTTTTCATATAGGTAGCACATTTTTATTTGCCCCTTTTTGTCAATCTCTATCTTGGTCGTATATAGATAATTGTTCAAGGAGAAGAATGGAGATTAAATGAATAATATTTATAAATAAAAATTGTTAGAATGTGACCGTTTTGCTTCTAGTCGCATATGCAATATGCAACATTCACCGAAGGAGATTTCTAGAAAACAAAAGACGTGGCTACCATGGTTTAGCCCAAAGTATGGAATTTTCTAGATATAGATATTTTGCAAGATCATAATAAGCACGGGGGATTCTATAAAAATTGGAAAAGTTTTGAAGGTTGCGGCAAAATAACACCATTAAGCCTATAAATACCTCTAGATTGAAGTGGTCAGCCCATATATTCCAAGCCACACAGAGTGAAGTATTTAGACGTAGAGGTAGCCACCTAATATTTACAAGAGTCATGCTGTAGCGATGAAATTATGAAAAAAAAAATTGTGTACAAACTTATTACATCTTTTAGAATATAATTTAGTTATCGATACAAATTATGTATAAATTTTTTATATCTTTTATAAATGTAAAGTAGTTATGGATACGACCAGTTGCGACGTAGAGGCGGGCTTGGGGCAGAGTTCTTGGAGCCTTTCGACACCAGGAGCGGGCCGTGTTGCTGGAAGCGGAGGTGGGCACGGCGTCCATGACGATGTCGAGTGGAGTCGTGGTTTTTGGCGATCATCAGTGGTGTCGAGTCGTTGGCTCGAGGTTATCTCCGTCCATCGACAGAGAGGGAGTCGCAGCGTGTTTCTGGGTGCTCCTCGGCGGTGGCGACGTGCAGATCCCATCAGCGGTGGTGGAGTCGCTGGGCTCGGCGGCATCAGGCTCGAGGCAGCGCTGGCGGAGATGAGGTCGCCATGTCCGACCCACTAGTTCTTGGCCACCGCGGCACCAGCGCATGCAAACGCGTGGCGGAGAGCTGTAGCAAGTTGGCGAAGCTGTAGCGCGGTACAGTCTCTCCATCCCTCCGACCTCCTTGCTGTGTGGGACCATGGCCACACCGGACATCTTCTTGGTTCCCTTCAACTTCTTGTTCTTGGTGATGGCGTCGTTCGATTTCTTCTTGGCCGTCCCTGCCCGCCGATAATGAAGCCAAAGACGAGTGACAAAGATGGAGATGGAGATGAGGGGAGCCGGCGATTGCGGTTCGAACTCTTGTGCCGGTAATGCTACAAGATCCTCAGAGGCACCAAAGATGAAGAGGTCTTTGCGATCTGCTATTTGGTCCGAGGGAGGATGAAAGCCTACAAGATCGACAAGAAGTTGTGGAGGCACTGCGGCCTGGTGCACGGTAGCCGGGTCTTCTTCGCAGCCGGGTTGTCACGTTCTCTCGTCCTCAGAAGGTGAAGCCGGGAGGCACCACCATTTCCTCTACTGCCAGAGGAACAGGTTTTGGTGGCGCACACTTCTCGAGAAGCACGGTTACAACATTGTTTAGCCAGGTGAGTTTTTAGGTGTCGAGCTTATTCAGCTTTGAAGTACACTATTCTGAACTCAATCTAAATTTTGCTTGACTGGTTAGTTAGTAGTAGTAGTAGTTTTGCCCCTAAGATTGTGCCTGATCGGTTGGCAAGATTTGTCCGTAGTTATTATTAGTAGTAATTTTGCCCCTGATTTTTTTTTAAAAAAAAAGAAACGGTTTTATGAATTTTAGCTTATAATAGGTCAACAGTCGACACGATTAAGCAAAAACATTACTGACATAATAATTTTTTAAAAATAACCAAATACTTTTCTATAAAAATATGTATCCAAAAATACTAAAATGCGGTTTAATCTAAAAAATCTATTGAAATTATATTCCTAGCACTTTTCTAAAATCATTCTGGATTCTGGAGTGGAAAAAAAGGGAAGAAAAGGTGGAGTGTTGAATTCCTCTAAACACTTGAGTGTTGTATAACATTTTCTATTTTTTTCTCTCACAACAACATGTGCAGCTGTGCTTATATATGGTGCTATTATTAGTATATAGTCCTTTATTTCTTTACAAATCACAATATTATTTTATAGCCTAGAAGAGACCCACAAAGCCCGGCCTCCCGTGTTTCTTCTTAACCACTAGTGGGAGTGTTTAGTTTTCCGTAGAATGCAAAATACAAATGACAACTACTTTGGTGATGACATACAAAATGCCAAATTTTTCATTTGTGTGTCTAGATCCATCTAAAATGCCAAATTTTTTATGGGGTAGGTGAGGGCTGCACCACTTTCAGGCTTTTTTTTTTTTTGGCCTCATGAAACCAAAATCCAATACAAAGAGTGGACCACTTTTTGCCAAAATTTGTGGATGGTATTTAGTTTCATTTAAATCATTTTGCAAAATAATGGGCCAAAACTCAAATCTTTTTAGGTGAAATGGGGAACTAAACACAACCTTCGTCTGTCTCAAAATCAACGTTGACATATAGATTTCTAATCACTTAGACCCTAAACAAAATCATTTAGACACTAAACAAATTCAAATAAAAATGTCTGAATTGAAGAAAAAAAAATAGATTTCTTTGAGTACTACAGCTTTAGTTTAGGTCACTTGACGAGACATACCACCGCCTTTCATGAATCATGAATAGACCCTACTTGGAGGTTTGGAGCAATCATACTATGAGTGCTTCACAAAAATCTTATTCAATTCGTCCTCTCGGTCGCCTAGTAGTTGATGATCAACTTGTTGCCAGATGTTTCATGCCGCTGGACGTCTGACAGAGTATAGGTGCTCATGTGGAGTAGGGCGACGACGAAGGTGGTACCCCGCCGTGAAGCGGTGGGCGGGTGAGCCATCGCAGATGCCGCCCACCGTAGATGTCGTGGTGGAGGTGGTCGTGGAGCACGCCGTGGAGAGCATGAACTGAAATACCAAGAGAGCGGGCACGAGGCTATACAACGATATCAATTCCCATTTGTATTTCGGTTAGCTAATTTGGATTTGGGTCATACATACGGGTGTCATATATTTTGCCCACCCTAAGAATATTTTTTTTTCCTCATCATTTTTACTGGAGTTCATGGATAAATAGGATATATATCGCAAATATCGGACCAAATTCAAAAATAATCAAATTCATTTTAACAAAATTTGTAGAATTTGACTTCAAACTATTCCTACACTATTAAACATCACTTGTTCATAGATAAAAACATAAATAGAACATTATGAGTATGGGATCGTCGTGCGGCTGAATTTGGGTTTGTCTGTGTAAAAATAGGAAAAACAGGAAAAATTTGGCCGATATCGGTTATTTTCGGCCGATAAAAAAAACAGGCTTCTAAGTACACAGAAAGTCTTTTTCTGGCATTTTCCATTTAATTAAAAACATGGAAATGCTCTGCTCTCAAGTCCAACGCCGGGTAACCGCCTTCGTGGTAGTGGTTTATATAAGAGAAGATCGATCCCCTCCCTCCCTCCGCATCACCCCCGGAATCCCAATTTTCACTTGCGAGCCAAGAACTCAAGAAGCCAAGAAAGCATCCCCCAATCCCAATTTCCACTTCCGAGCCAAGAAGCCGCCCTCCCGCACCCAAGATGATGAGGAATGCGGGCCGGCGACGCCGGGCACCACAGCCGATCCGGCGGCTTCTCCCGCGGCTGCGCCTGATGCTCGGTGTTGCAGTTGGGGCTGCGAGGTGGTGTCTGCGCCGGTGCCGGTGGGCTGGCGCAGCTCTCCTGCGGCGCGTGGCGCGTCTGGCGGCGCGCGTCCACGGCGGCGCGGCCAGCAACGCCATGGACGCCGGCGAGAACATCGTCCTCGACGACGCCACCATCGCCATCATCACCAGTGGCGTCGCGGTCGAGAGCGTACCGGCGCTCCACGGCGACATCGACTCCGCCGACGACACGGGCGTCCTCCTCGACACGCCCAGCAACGGCGACATCGACTTGTTGGCGGTCCATGCCGGCGCGCCCGCCGCCAGGGAGGGTGAGAACATGGCGGGTGTCGACGGCGCCACCATCCACGTCGCGGCTGCCACCAGCGAGGGCGAGAGCGTCGTCCTCGACGACGACCCGGCAGGCGTCGCGCCCACCAACAACGACAGCGTCGCCATCGGGAGCGATGGCGGCATCCCGGCGGTCGATGGCGCGGTCTTCCACGACGGCGCGGCCGCCAACGCCGTCGCCAGCAGCGTGGACGGCACCCCGGCGGGCGGGCGGCAGGGAGAGCGGCGCGGCGGGAGCGAGGCTGCGCACCGCTTCTTGGGCTCCAGCGGCGGCGGCGGCGCGTTTGGCAAGAAGCAGGCCGGGAACTTGGACCGAGACGGCTACCAACTCGAACAGCTGTTCGACATCGACGAACATCAAGACTGATACTGCTCTGGCCTATGCGCTCTACTGCTGGGAGCGCTCCAATGCGCTCAGCGGGGTGAAGAACAGGGAGATGTGCCCGATCTGTTACTTCGACCAAGGCGAGACCAACGTGTTCAAGGTGGGGATCGACCTCAAGAGCCACTGCCGCAAGGCGCACCGGCGTGTGTTCCCTTGCGAGGAGGGAGGGTGTCCTATTCCTTCCGCGACGCAATCGGACGCTGATAAGCATCGCTACTACATGCATCAGCAGAGGGATCGCCTCTGGTGGCGCACCCTCCTCACGCGACATGGATATGTCGTCGGTTAGTAGTTCAGAAATTTTGCTTCAGAAATTTTGCTTGATCAGTTAGTATCAGTTTTGCCCCCCAAGAATTTGATCTGTTGGCAAGATTTGGCATCAGTTATTAGTACTAGTAGTTCTGCCCCTCAAGAATTTGATCTGATCGATTCTTTACTGAACTCAATTCAGTTCAACTGTAAGAGGTATAGGTTTCAATGGGGAACATATGACTATTTGACTAATCTCTTGCTAGAAAGCTTGTTTGTAAGAGGTATATTCAGTTCTGAAAATCTTCATTCTGAATATCTTGGGTTGACCCATCCTTGTA
>DXKC01036500.1:0-10512 GCA_031170775.1 Cymbopogon citratus
TTTTTTCCTTTAACATCAACATCACTGCCAGCCCATGCATTATCAATCCCACCAACAGTTGCATCAACTGCAGTGTCATACGCTCCTGCTTCATCATCATCACTGTTCACTGCTGCTGCTTCATCAACTGCTGCCATAACATCATCTGCCTCATTATCACCAGCCCATATGTCTTGATCATCAGCAAGAAGCTCCATGCCAACCTCTGTGTACATGTCAACCCATATACGAGGAGTGTGCTGCTCAAGCATGACTTGACAGGAAGCATCATCTACCAACATCACCAATCCATTCTCCATATTCATCCTTGGCTTCAACCAGTACAGCCGTAGAATACTCTGAGTTGGGAAATGATCATCTAGGTGCCCCTTGATCTCAAAATATGACGGCTTGTCCACATCAATCTGAGACACTCTTGTGTCTCCACCAACATAGTACACATGGCTTCCTGAAGTGACAAAGGAACCACCAAAATGAAATCGTATAGGTAGCTTGTCCTCGTTAGCCATCCTGATAACGAAGACCACAACACATCATTACACACGTTAAAAACACACCAGTGAGCAGTACCCCAAAATCAAGAAATCAAGAACCAAACTCTAGGGCTAAACCACCTCTATTGCAATTCAGTGTCTTATCGGGTACAAAAGGAACACACATTGAGCCCTAATAAACTCTATTGCAATTTAGGGTGGGATTTCTAGCCGACCTAGGGCTACGATGCTTTAGCCAAGAAGCACCACAACCACCGATTACCACAAAAAGTACACCAAATCGGTAACCCTAAATCCGCGACCAAGGAGACTGTTGAGCAGCGAACAAGCACCTGGAACCCGTTGACGAAGTCGATCACTGGAACCCGCCGACGTTCATCACAGTAGGGTCGCGTCGCCCGCCAGACCAGACCGCCGCGCGCTGAAGAGAAAGACGCGGGCGGAGAAAGAGGAAGGAAGAGACAGGGGCGGGAGTGGAAGGTGTATTTCAGTGGGATCTTTTCTGACCGGTGGGGCCCATCATTTTTCTCTAGTCAACAGCTCTGTTGGGCCTCCACTGCGCCACCGTGTCCATCTTCCTCCACGGTGGACGCCAGATCAACAAAACAGCTCTCCCAAACTGCCCCAGGGGGTGTTTTGAACGGTTCAGCAAAGTTTAGTGTGTACTATAGACAGTTTTAAAGTTCAGGGTGAAAGTTAGACACACCCCAATAGGTCAGGGGGTTAAGTAGACTTTTTCCAATTATAAATTTAACTTATTACGTGAAAACACATATTTTTTAACATTTTAGCTAAAGAGAACCAAAGTTACAAATTCAGATGAATAACTTTCTATCTATAACTTATACTTCTAAATTATTATCTAACTTATACACATAAGGTACGTGATTTTCAATGTTGTAAAGCCACAATCTAACTTATTCATGTAAATTTTATGTATAACTTATGTACCAGAACATCAAAAAAAACTTATACACAATGACTGTAGTATAAGAAAAAAAGTAAAAAACAATATAAAAAATAAGTGGGAACTAGTTTTATTCGTCTCGTCGCGTAGAACATACCGGTGTAAACAGAATTAAAGATGGATATATGGTTTGAAAATTATAGCAAGTTGAAATAAATGTTTTCCTTTTTTTCCTTACTTTAGCGCTGACATCACCATATACAATAAATAGCACGCGAAAGGACAAATAGAAGTGGAAGTAGTGGGTGTGGTGGGATCGACCGCTGTTAAGGAACCCGGTATTACGCCTCATTATATTATGCGCGTAGATTTATACAGTGATGTCTTTTGGCCCCACTGACTGTTTGACTACATGTAAGTCAAACTGTGTTGAGTTTAACCAAATTCATTGGAAACGAGAATAATAGTTGCAACACCAAGTTAGTATCATCGGATATAATATGAACTATATTTTCATAATCTACGTCTTGGACGATGCGGTACATGTTAATAACTTTCGGTATAAATCACACTAAGTATAAAACAAACCTGACTTCTTTTTATTTCATGACTAAGGCAAAGACACTATATCTTGATATCCAACATCTACGGTCCTTGAAAAACATGAAGACTTTGAGTTTTAATGTAAATCATTCACTTATACAACTATATAATTCACACTCTAATTTGTACACATATTTAGCTTCCCAATATTTACTATTTCAACTTCCACTATTCACTAATAAGAAAAATGATGTTTCACCATGCCCCTCCAAAATAATCTAAGTCTGTTTAGCATTGAACTTGCTGATAGTAGCCATATCATCATTTCTTAATATCAGGGCTAATAAGTCATCTAAACTAAACATTTCAATTGAAAAATTTTGGATCTCATATAGCACTACAGAATTAATATGGGTGTGTTTCCACCCGAAGTCATTTGAAATATTCAACATCAATTAGATGAATATTCAAACTTATAAATGATCTCAAATAAAAAAGTTATCAAGTACAAATTTGTAGATCGTGCGGCAAGCGACAAGATTGGTGTAAACCATGTGAACATATGAGGTTATTTGAAAAATACAAAATGCTGATTTTCAAAAATATGAGAGCATACACAAACAGTTTGGCCTATAAACAATCTTTTAAAACAGTAGCAACTATAAATTGTAATTTCTAGTGAGGACTACAATTTTAGTATGAACCACATGAATATCCAGAGGTTGCTAAAAAAATTCAAAATAGCCGAATTTTAAGATCTGCTAATCTAAATCATATATTTAGATCACTGAAGGATTATTTCAAATAAAAAGTTATCAACTACTCCCTCCATCCCAAATGTCAAGACGTTTGATTTTTTTATCCCAAGTTTGACCACTCATCTTGTTCATAAAATTTATGCAAACATACACTACTACACGATTGATTTTGGGCAACAACGCCCAAACAGCGTCTGTGGCGGGCACTTTTTTTGGCCGCTGCGGTAAATCCCCACGATCGATTAGCAAAAGTGCCCACTGTGGTAAATCGATTTACCGCAGCGGACATCTTAAGGTGTCCGCTACGGTAAAAAGGTTATTTACCACAGCGGATATTTTATAAGGCCCGCCTCAGAAAAGATTCAGCCTAGTTCGGAGCCCAGGTCGGCCTGTATCGGAGTGAAGTATAAAATAGCAGACTTAGGGTTTTCTCTCCCCTCACTTCGCTCCCTTCACTCCACCGGCCTTAGTCACCCTCCACCCTTCACTCTGTTGGCCTCATCTCCCACGATAGGATTTCCCCTCTTTCCCTCCGATCCGCACCCTCCGCCGGTGCACACATCCGCCGCCATGGTGACCTCCCACACCTCCTGGGCCCACCACCACCTCCTCCTCCACCACTACCGCCACAACCTCTTCCTCCCGGCCTCCTCGCTCCACCGCCGGCTTCCTCTCCCGTCCCGGTGGCGACGGTGGATTCGCCGCCTCCCGTCCTCGAGGCGGCGGCAGCTTGAAGTGGCGTGACGAGCTGTGGCTCCGGATCGACCCCGACGGCGGGTGGATCCATCGTGCTGCATTGTGCGTGCTGAACGGCGTTGCATCGAGCGGATGGCGGGCGGATGCATCGAGCTGCATCATGCGTGGTGGGCGGATCGTCTCTGACGGCCTGAAGTGGTAGCTCCATCGTGCTGCAACGGCGGATCCACCCTGGTGGCTCGGGTGGGCGGAGGTCGCCCCGGCGGCGCGGCGAGTGACCCCATACGGCTCCTACGGAGGCGGCTCGCGCCCCGGACGACGGACTCGCGGAGGCCGGATCCGGCCCCGGCGAGGGCGGATTGACGACGACACCGTGAGGCCCAGATCCAGGCCCATGCGGGCCTGATCTGGGTTCATGCAGGTTTATTTATTTTTTCATTTCATTTCCCGCAGCGGACAACTAGAGTCCGCTGCAATATATCTTGATTTCATGTGACGTTGCGTGCGTGGCGGACGGTGTTGCCCGCTGTGGAAAACTTATTCCGTCCATCACAGTAAATCATTGTGTAGTAGTGATAGTCAAATTTAAATTCATTCTTGAAGAACATTTATTAATAAAGCAAGCCATGACAAAAGAAAGTGATATTTTTGTATAATTTTTTGAATAAGAAGAGTGGTCAAACGCGGTTTCAAAAAACTTAAACATCTTACAATTTGGGGTTGGATTGACTGAAAAGTAGTAGGTCACATTGAAAGCTATAATGCAAGGTGGTTTTAAAAATTCAACGCTATTTAGGCTGATGATTTCACTTCGTACACCAATTTTGACAGCGGAGCGTTCTGTTGACAGCTATTTGGTCTCATTACGCGGTAGACTAAACTGTGATTGAATTTTGCTACATGGTTGGCGGACACGTACCAAAGCGACTCTGTATCTGTTGTTTGACTTTCACCACATGGTTTTGTCCATATGTCTGATTAATTCGTTGTTGTTTTCCAGAGTATCATTATTAATTCTTGCTGGTGACTTCACATATACGTGCCCATTCAAACATACTCTTGATCATTCTTGCTGACTTTGCTCTATATATACGTACCAAAATAATTCGTAGTATCGCACCGACACTGACTGAATCTGAGTGGCGGATTGCATTTCACGGGGACTTTAAAGATAGCACAATTAGAAGTGTAGTTATATATACGTACCTAAATAATCCGAAGTATATCCCATTCAAACATACTCTCAGTTTATCGCCTAGAGAAATCAGTTTCTAAAGTGGTTAACTCCAATTGACTTTAAAGATATAACCCGTCTCATGTGACTTTGCTTGGTAGCCATTGGAAACCACTAGTTTTCAAATGCCTTTGGCTAGAGATATATAGACTAAGCAATTGTCCTAAAAATGCATTTTACCCACTCTAAAAAACGTGTATAGTGATTCGGAATTTCTATTATGTGACTGGTCACGCGATGCACTGAGCGCGTGAGTCACAGGCCATGCCAGTGCATGCAAGTGCCCGCGCCTGATGGAGAGGAAGGAGGAGGAGGACGTGTCCGCACACCAGAAAGAAGAAAAATGAGGCTAGGATTTTGAAGAGGAGGTTGTTGGTGTTAGGGTTCTGGTGGGTTAGGGAATCATATCCATGTGGGCTTAGAAGGAGAATGTTCAGAGATGGCGACAATGACATTGCGGTGGAAAGGGGGTAGGGTGGGGCGGTGAGAGATGTTTGGGCAGGGTAGGTGAAGGAGCTCGCCAGTGCCCTGCTTAGAGATTAGGGTGTGTATGGTTGAGGGATAGAGGCCGGGCAAAAGACGAGGAGACGAGCTGACGACCTTCCTTGTCTTTAGGGGAGGGTGGGGTCAATGGTTGGTGGTGGGTTTGTGGGTGGCTTGGTTAGGCAGGGGGAGCCGTCGGCCACCCGTGATGGAGGGCGGGGAGTGTGGCAGTGGAGGTGGGTCATGAGGAGGGAATCTAGCACTAAGAAGGGGATGAGCGTGAGGAAGACGACGGGTTGCGCGTTCCCATAACACGTTCCATTGTAATTCATAATGGTTGGCAGCTAGCTGGTAGACACGTGGTCCCCTTGTGGATCTCTTTGTGTGCATACAGCTGTCTAGATACTCACGAGTAGGGTTCTAGGACTCGACCAAGATTGTCCGAATTTCCGCAAAATTCACCCATTTCGGTGAGGTCCGAAACGGATTTTATGCTTCAAATCCTGAAAGTTCATCGAATTGAGTCTGAAATTCATCCGAATTTTTCCGCAATTCATCAATTTTGGTTAGGACCGGATTTTTTTGCAACATGAATCCCTGAACCTTGCTCACGTGTCGACACAGCCGATTTCTTCCCAATTTGCCTGCACACATGAACCGGATGAAGCGAGGATACAGCTGTGGACGACGCGTGTAGATTATACTAGAATGTTGCACTCGCAAAGGCATTGACTTCTTAACACTGACTTGTTCCATAGCTGGAGAATTCAAGACCCCACTTGTAGCTAGTATGATGCACACGTACGCACACATTTTGACTGACTCGTCTTGGTTGACTAGCTAGTAGGATTTGTTCATCTGCTGAGTTTCACAAACGAGCTGAGTTTACATCTGTACTCTCTCTTGCTTCTCGTTATGGAATATTCTTCCTGCTAGTTGTGACTTTTGAGTAGCTACTGAAGTCGGGGTCTCGCGGAGGAATCTGTCGTCCTCGGCTCACTGAAAAGATCCATTAATTGTGATATATGATAGGTTGTCTGAATTTGCTAGTATAATAGTATTCCATGGTAATACATAGAGCGAGCGTGTACGTCTTAATTGTATTTACTATTCATAATATTGTAATAACTGATGACTAGTGGAAAATTAGACAAGTCGCTTTACAGTGCACGTATGGCCGCTACGTAGTAAGGACCCATCATATAATATGGTCAGCACGCAGAGCTTGACCATAGCTTGGTCGTCGTGTGGTTGGCATTGGTGTTAGCTAGCTGAATTCAAGGCTAGCTTAGCCGCAGGACCAAAGCGTACATTAACAGACTACTATATATACTTACTGTACTTGGGACTTGGGAGTGCAGTGCATACAACAACGATTATAGGATCGGAATCAGCTGAGACGACTACGGCCCTCCGCTCCGATCCGCTGCACAAACATCTCAGGACGATGGCGGCGCCGGCGAGCAAATCTGGCCGGACGGCGGCGATGCTGCTGTGCTTTCTTGTGGCATCTCTACTCCTGGCCTCATCGTTCGTTGCAGCTGCATCAGAAGACTACGGCACGTACCTATGTAGACGCCGTGGCGGTGCTGTGATACTGTCCCTCAGCTTTATATTAACACAGAATGCACTCATGGTGCTGCATTGTGATCTGAATACATGCATGCATGGGTGCAGGTGCAGGCAGGAAGATGAAGCAAACATTTGTGGTGGCATCGGCGTCGGTGGATAGCTACCCTGGAACTAATCTACCCCCGGGATCATACGGAGGATCATACCCGACGTATCCATGAATGAATGAATGAACTAGATAGTTGCCCGATATATCTGTCATGCCGGCTATATATACATCATGTTCATGTACGCGCGTGCCTACTACTGTGCGTTTCTACGCGACAACACGTAACTGTCTGTATGCTTGTAAAAAGCTACTATTATATATTTTTTCAGATAAAATAAAAACCAGCTTTGGTTGGGTTGGGGCACGAATTCTCAATTGTCCGAAATTGTCCTCTCCTTTTTCATGAGATCCTCAAATTAAGTTTCTTTAATTTCTTCATTTACTCAACTCGATCACTCACCGAAAACTTTAGGATGTTTTTGTTCGAGTGCTTTAGATCGCCCCAACGACTTATTCTTCAGCTGTGTTAGCGCTTAGCTGAAAGGGATCATAGGCTCAAAGCTGAATAATATTCAGACAAAACTCCAAGACCTATATATTACTCCCTTCAGTTTTCACAGTAAAAACTCCAAGACTTATTCTTCAGTTTTCTTCAGGTTACTCCACGCACAGATGAAATTTCCCATTTGCAGAAAATTAAAATTTATTTGAATTCCCTTCAACACTTGACTTACTCTATTCTAGTTTACTGCAGTGTAAACGTAAACAGCTACCTTCGTTTAATATTTTAGAAATTAACCTCTATCATTCACTAACAGTAATAATTCAGGCTGCTGTAACGTCGAGGGCTCAAATAGACTAGGAGCAGGAGATTGTGGATGACACGGGCCGCAAGCTGATCTTGGATCTTGAAGAGTAGGAGAAGTTGACGGCACAGCTGCGACCCATGGCGATGGCGCCGCCCCTTTTGAGAGTACAGCGCTGGCCGTCGCCGCCGGCGTCCACGCTGAGCACGCCCGGGTTGACGCTCATGGCGGAACTGAATCCACGGCAGGACAGCTTCACGTTTGTCTGCGTGCAAATGCACCGGTTCTCCACGGCCACCGTGTAATTCTTGTAGCCTGCTTGGACTCTCGACGGCACCGCGGTCTGACTGACGACGAGGTCTGTCAGGTTGCAGCGCTCTGCATTTCCTGTTCTCACGCAAATTAATGGGAACATGATAGTGAGGGTTCTTATGGGACAATGCGAGTAATAATAATAGGCTAATAGTGAGGGTTCTACCTGGATTGCAAAGGGAGAACAGTAGCAGGAATGCGAAGAGTTTTTGCATCAAATTACCCTCCATTTGTCCTAGCTTCTTCTCAACAGAACTTCTTGTCTTTTGCGTACGTAGTTTGCCATCATTTTTGTCAGGTCCAACTTTATAGATTGCTCATCAAGGCGAGGATATCGATTTTTATTTTTAAAATATAATAAGTGAAGATATCTATGCGGAGGCATGTCTTGATTACGCAATTATTGTGTCTCAAATATTTATTCAAAAATTTATGGCATTCTAGCTAGCATTGAAGAAGGGAGAATGCATGCAAGATCCATTCCAATCTATTTGAATTTGATTCCTGATATAAGTATCCTCTCGTCAGGGTATATATGTAACGGGATTGTTCATTAATTTGAGTGTACTAAAAGGGAATTATTTATGGAATAGTTTGTCCTATGTAAGACCAATTTATATTCTCCCAAACATTTTAATTTTAGTATAGCTAGAAAATCAATTCTTAAGATGATCTAGAATTGATTTGTAGCTGGACTAAAATTAAAGGCATCCAAACAATGCCTTAATTCAGGTGGTAGTCAAACATGGTTGATTACTATGTTTTTTCTTGATCATTTGTAGGCACGTTTTTCAATAAGCAGAAGTAGTGTTTGTTACATCTTAGGCAGGCCATGGTAATCAAATTATTACCGAGATCTGCCACCGAAGACACACGGTTATGATTTACATAGAAGTATTTTGCAACAAATTGGCACAATGAAAGGCCTAAATATCCTTGGCGTCCAGCCCGACCATATCAAGGTTTAGAGCCACTAGATCGAGTTCGCCTCCAAACAGCCTCCTGCTTGACAATGGGCTCTGAAGGTGGTCTTGTACTTGTGCACTATCTCGAAGTCTACATTGGGCGAGGTGCCACCATTCCCAGATTCTGCATGAGTATGCACTGAGGACTGAGCTTGTTTGGTGGAGTTAGCCTCGCCTGTTATGGTAGCAATGCGCTCACTATGCTGTAGTGACAAAATGAGGGCAAGCGTTCGAGGGCTCCGCAGCCTAGGTGCCCCAAGAATGAAGGCGTCTGCAATGAAAGGAAGATCTGTTCATCCAAACTCTCTTGAATCGTAGGCGAAGTTGATCGACCTTGGCGATGTAGTGGACCACCATCGTCGTCGTTCGAGAAATCCGCCAGCTATGCAGTGTCTTACTATGTTGGAAAGCAAGCTCTCTCACAAATCTTTGGAGATCCCATGCTCAAAGTGGGAAAGAACAAGAAAATTAAAACGATATGAATGGACAAGGAAACAATATTACATTTCTTTCTTTGCTTTTGACAGTTACTAATAGTTTATTTATTTTATAGAGAATCCAAATGTCCACTCTTAAGATTATAGGACACCCTAGCTATTCTTTTCGACCTACTACATCCCCGTATACCACGGTGGCGGCGCGGTGTGGGGGTGGGGGTGGGGGTGGGTAATGGTCATTTATCTAGATTTGCTGACTCCATGGTCCCACTCACGAGCTCATCCATCACGTGTCTTGTTAGTTGGTACGACCCAAAAACTGTCCATAACAAAACTTTGTGAAACATGGTTATTAAGCCCAAATTGTGACTTCAACCTGACCCTCTCAAATTACTACCCTAGGTGCAATTAGAGAAAGCCTTAATTGGTTAACTGGCCAACCCTCTATGACCGTAGGAACCCCAAATGGAACCCTACTATCCTATATTTTTCAGCCACCCACATGGTAGGCCTAGCTACGAGAGAAAGCACGCAGAGCCTCACCATGAGGTGTAATGATCAAACATGGAGTAAGACAAGATAAAGTGATGGATGCAGCCAAGGTAAATGTTTAGAGCAGACAACAAGGACAACCTAAATTTTCTCTAAAATAATGAGAAACCCTTTGGGATGACTCGAGCTAACGATTGTTGAAGGGTCAAAGGAACCAATCATAATCCATCTATGTGCCCTAAAGGCCCTACGAAGACAACCAAATTCAAGGCACACAACAATCAGTGTCCCAAGTGCTTCGACGAACTGCCATCAACCCTCAAGTCAATAAGTTATTTAGTCAGCCTATCAGAGCCCATAAGGTCCCTATGGATTGTATATTGCATCATGATTGACTATTAGTTGAAGCAATAGTGTCACTACAACAAGCAAATTTTGTGATGTCCTCTCCCTAATCCCTCCTAGTCCCACATGTTAGATTGTGGTACAGCTCCAAATCACTAGACTAGCCTCTCTTCCACTCACTTGTTCACCACTCCCATCCCCCTTGTCTCTCTCTATCTAGAGCCAATGATAAGGAAAGAACATGAGCAAAAAGAGTGAGATAGATGGAGGATTGGAGGAGTGCTCATGAGGACATGGAGAAGAAGATGAGGCTTAGGAGGACATTTCAAGCTAGGACCATGTTTAGGGTGATGGTGAGCCGCTGATTTTGATAACTGTCAATATCAAGGAAGGCATGGCCTAGGTCCTTGATTCAATAT
>DXKC01036519.1:0-17299 GCA_031170775.1 Cymbopogon citratus
CATTGGCGTGGCCACCCTACGCATGCCAGATCAGAAGTTCGTTGAGTTCGAACCATTGAACATGTCTTGTTTTGATTATATTCCACCCTTTCAACATGTCGAGTTACGATTAAAACAAAACTGCCTTAACTCACAATCGTTGCGAATTTAAAGTTCCAATACATAACAACAACGATCACAACTTAGAGGTCCAATACATTGAGAGTGCCTGAAATAAAACTACGGCCAGAAAAGTTCATTAGAACACAATTAGAGGTCCTATACATGACAACAACAAATCATCCAGAAACATAACCGGGAAGCAAGTCCTCATCGCTTGATTCACACTCCTCTATCACAACCTCATCTGTGTAACCCTCATCTCCCTTGCTTTCATCTGCCCCACCCTCATCTGCTTGCCCCTCATCTGCCTTGCCCTCATTTGCCTCTTGAGTGTAGTAAGCGGCCTCCAATTCATCGACGGCCTGGAAAAACCACTACTCCAGCTCCTCCAGCACAAACTCAAATGCATTGATGAGTCAAAGTGCCTCCAACTTCTCTGCATCAGCATCCTTGTTCTCACCCTCTGCTGCTGCCTCAGACTCAATTGGTTTGCCTGCAGCCTGTGCCTTCAAGTCGGCGTCCGCTAGGGCAATGAGCTCATCCAATCTAGAAGTGTCCTCATCCTCTTCCTCCAACTTGTCCGCCTCACCAGCCTTGTTCTCACCATCTGCTGTCATCTCAGGCTGAATTGGTTTGCCTTCAGCCTATGCCTTCAAGTCGGCCTCCGCTAGGGCAAGGAGCTCGTCCAATCTGGAAGTGTCCTCGTCCTCTTCGTCCAACTTCTCCGCCTCAGCAGCCCTCTTCTCAGCTTCTGCCGCCGTCTTCTCCAAATATGCTGAACGGGCAACATCATTTTCATATCTCCCTGTGGTTCCAATCTCTATGGTCATAAATATGAGTTAGTTATAGGAAAAAACAAAATTTGAGATGAAATAAGAAATTTACATTCTTATAAACCACTCACTAAGACATAGGGCAGCTTCAAGGTCTACCAGGGCCTTGTACTCTGCTTCCTCCGCCTTTCTTGCCATGTACTCTTCATCCTCCGCCTTCCTCATAGCACACCATTTCTTCCACCCTACACCACTTGGGGTTTGAACATTCATAGATTTTGCCTTGTCATTCATTTTTTGTTTGTGCATCATAATGAAGTGGTCCACAAGCTGATTCCCACAGCCTATCTTTCGAGCCATGGCTTTCCTCTCCTGAAGTTTTGCCAAGTATTCACTCTATTTTGGGAAATCCTCCAACCTGCACTTTCTCTTGCTCTGTTCAACAAATATAATTCAACACAAGTTAGCAAAAAACAAAACATGCAAATTAGGACATCCACAACACTAACTAACCTCGTCATAGTCAACCATATACCCACACCAATAGCCGATTCCAAGCTCTAAAGAAAGTAGGCCATACTGAGCTTTAACACAATATTTGCACAGTAGGGTATTCCACAACCCTTTTTCTCTTCTTGTCCTCCTTTGGCTCCGGCTCTGGCTTCGTCTCCGGCCAATAAGACTTAGGACCCCAGAGCCACTCATCAAAATCACACTTCCTCAAGCAAGAGATATGACTCTAAAATAGAATAGATTAGTACAAGATCATACACATGTAAATAACTAAATTATTCAATTACCACTTACTCGATGTGGATTGGGACATAGAAACTCGTCATGCCTCCTTGGATCTATCATTGCATAGTCACCGCAATGGCACAAAGGCGGTGTCTCAAGTCTTCTTGCTGTATGAAATTCCTTCTGCTCTGGTGTCATTGGAGGTGGGTTGGGGGAGGTGGAACCCAACGCTTAAAGTGCTCACGCTTTACCCTTCCAAGCCACAAATTCTTAAAAAGAAGGATCCTTGGGTCATACTTGTCAGGACCGTCTATCTACTGAAAGAAAAAACACTTCGTGTGCTCCTGCAAAACAACATTACACCAATTCATTAGAGTATTACCAATCAAAACAAAAAATACTATTAGAGACACAATTTCTTTGTAGTAGGCTCGGGCGGCTGTGTCCGGATGCCTAGATTGGGCAACATCTGCCGGGAGTCCATGGTCACAATTAGGGGCAGGGAGTTCCGGAGGGACGGGAGCATCCTTGCTAGACATGTCATGGTAAAGGTCTTTAGGACGATCCCGGTCTCGCCAATACTTCTCCCGATACATATCTTGTATGCAAATACAATTATATATTAAATTAACATAACATATATATGCAACTTTACCCTAACACTATACCCTAATTGAGCATACTCCCTACTTACCAATCAACACATATCTATGTAATCCCCAACTCAAATAACCTAAACCACAATACCCTAATAATCCACTATTTCAACCAAACCCTAGATGACACCCAAAATCCCCAAATCCACCATGAAAACGATGAAGGAGAGCACCATACCTTGAGGGGAAGGGAGGAGAAGCTTGGAGGAAGATAGGAGGGGAGGGGGATTTGGTTTTTAGGGTGCACGGAGCACCTGGGAGCAGCCCCCGCCACCGTCCGCCTCGCCCCCACCGCTCTCTATCGAGACAGAGATAATGAGGGAGAAGAGGAGGCGCCTCGGCCGCGGGGGGTATGTCGGCCTCGCCGCGCCAATGCATGTGGCGCGGCGAGGCTGAAGCCACGCTGGACCACGATGCCACCGTGGCACAGTCGCCGCGCCGCATGCATTGGCGCGGCGGTTCAGTTTGGCCACGCCAGCACATTTGGCGCTTTCAAATGTGTTAGATTTGAAAATAAAAAATTCACCGTACGAAATTTGTAAATAGTTTTAAAAAGTGCTAAAACTAAAAAAACGTAATGAGCAGATGCCGCTGGGGCGTGCCGCGGATGTGGCGGAACTTCCAGGCGGCGCCGCGCGCTGAGATTGCTTGTGAATTCACCCTCACCACCTAATTCCAGCTCGTATAGCATAGGAGCTGAAACCAAATCCTCTGCACCGAATACTATGTACAGACCCCCGATGCCAGTGAACAGGGACCAAGCCAGAGAAAAAATTAGGCAGGGCTAAACAAAAAGCGCTATAGCAACATAGTTTCAGTATAACCCTCACAACAGACAAATATAATAATTTAAAGTAGTTTTATATTAAAACATCATATTGGTGAACGATGAAAATCCAAAAATGTCATAAAATAAAATAAAAGCGATCTATATAAATATATTCATAATTGATTAGCCAAACATATATGACCTTCAAACGCTATTACTCTGAGTCTAATCTCAAACAATAGTGAACTACTATTGCAATGGCAGAGCACTATCTCTTTGGAGCCAACAACTACCAATCATTGAACTTATTAGACCACCCGCAGCAGCTACGGGATGCGCATGCGGTAAAAAGATTCCGTATGTATATGGCGTAAAATCCACCTGCAGTGGGTACTGGAAATCGTTCGGGAAGCACGCGAGGAACGCTATTCTTGGCGTCTTCGCGTACGCGCGCGCAGCAGAGAGCGCATGCACGCCCAGGCATGCTCACCACTGATACCCAGCGGGCCCCGCTATTTCAATCTCTAAAAAATGTTATAACTCTTAAACCGTAAATCCAAATTAAATTCCGATTGCACCATTAAATTCGTTGCAATAAATCCTTCAAAACTAGATCTCACATGGATATATTTAGATAAAATTTATAGAAGATGACAAGTGGGGTCATTTGTGGTAGGTGGTATAGAGTATACGGTAAAGGTTGTATGGCTGTAGGAAAAATCAGTTTAGAGTAGGGAATCTTGATGACCAGGATGTATAGGGGATGGAAATAAAGGATCATGGCTGCGGGTGATCTTAGTCATCACTTCACTGAATATAATTGCCGAACTACAGAAAAACTAAAACCACATTTGGGTGGATCAAATTCACTAAAAAAACCTATGAGTATTACCGGCCCCGCAGCCACACAGGAACTGGATCACGAACGACGCTCAAGTGCTCAACGGCCGGCGGAGCCGTAATCAACTAGCTTATTCTTGCCCTTTTGCCTTCTTTGTATAAGGCCCAACAGGGATGGCCCAAATAAAGATAACGTTTCACCCTGGTCAGATCGTCTCCTACCTACGTCGAAACACAGAAATAGACACATCTGGCGGGGTGCAGATTTACCTGCTCTACAGTGATGTCAAGGATAAGTTGGATTAGGTGGTCTCGTGCCTACGCTCAAGTTGGAGATTGAAGCTGTTTCCGCAATATCGTTTTTGCTCTCTAAAGCTGTTCTGGATGCTATAATTCGCCATGTGGCGATGAATTATGTAATGTAAGCCCTACTATTGTACTCTTTATTCCTAATTCGATGTATGGAATTGATTATCGACTGATGTATATAACAGTCTGTGGATTTTCCCTTCGTAGAAAATCAAGGTTGTTTAACATGCTTCGGTTGCAATCCGGTATTGCTTGAGGTCTTGAAAATCTCGAAGTCTCCTGCTTCAACCCGGTTCTCTCGGGCCTCTTAGCGTGTTGATACTTTTGTGTCAACATTCCATTGTTGAATTTTGATTAGAGGAGGTAAACAGAATTTTGACAAATATTAGACCGATGAAAAGAAAAAAGAGGAAAGTCCACTTTTCGTCCCTCAACTATCACGAAAGTCTACTTTTCGTCCCTGAACTTTAAAACCGGACAAATCACATCCTTCAACTTTTGAAACCATGCAAATTTCGTCTCTGAGCTGGTTATGAGTGGCCTCGTTCAAGGCAAATCCACCTTCGAACGATTGCTCGCTCACGGCAAGGTTCGTGGCCTCAACGACCTCTTCCGGCCGCACCCGTGGCCAACATCTTATTGCCATCCTACCCTCAGGGACATGGAGAAGCCGACGTGCCCAGCACCGCCCGACGGTCAACGCGACTGGTGGTGGTGTAGGAAGTCAGGCCCTCCGATGCCGCCCTTCTTGGCACGTCGGATGCCGACATAGTGGCCCCCGTTCTCCATTCGCATGAACAGGACCGAGTCCCTAACGACAACCTTCTTCTGGTTCACGAAGGTACTCCACCCGGTAATGAGCAGATGCCGCTGGGCCGTGCCACGGATGTGGCAGAACTTCCAAGCGGCGCCGCGCACTGAGATTGCTTGTGAATTCTCCCTCCCCTCCTAATTCCAGCTCGTATAGCATAGGAGTTGAAACCAAATCCTCTGCACCAAATACTATGTACAGACCCCCGATGCCTGTGAAACGACAGAAAATCAATCCTTGCGTCAGGCGACATTACACAGAAATCACTAACTGGTACACAGCCAACACCAGAACCAACAAAGCTCCAAACACACGACCAAATTCCCCAACGACACCATCAAAAGCTTCCGAACAGGCCGCAGACCCGCATGCTTCCATCAGACGGAAGGATAAAGAACCCATAAAATTCACCCACCCAAACTAGCTTGGATCGACAAAGCTCCACCATAATACCCAAATTATTAAGCTCATGAAAATTGCAACGAAAAGGAATGAGCTTTACCCGGATATGACTTGACTTAGTTAAACTTTTAAAAATTATTAGTTAAATTTGTACCCGGATATGAAACTCCAGCTCAAAACTATCTTCAAAATCACTCAAAGCTAGGCCAGGGACGAAATTTGTATGGATTCAAAAGTTGAGGGATGTGTTTTTGTCCGGTTTTTAAGTTCAGAGACGTAAAGCAAACATTCGTGATAATTGAGGACCAAAAGTGGACTTTTTTTCGTGGGAAAAAAAAAGACCACTGACAAGGCCCAACCGCGGGAAAAAAGAAAAAAAAGACCGGTGAAAAGGCCCAACCGCGGGAAAAGAAAAAGAAAACCGAGCTGGGCTGGTGGACCTAGACTGGGCAGCCGACTCCGATACGACTCTCCTGGTTTGCGTGGGCCTATAATACCTCCATCTCAGTCGCTCTCCACATCAATCTCCGCACTCCCAGATCTCCAGCTCCGTCTGTTTCGATTCGATCGAGAGGAAGAAGAGAGAGAGAGGGGAAAAGCAAGGCTAGGGTTCGCTCGCGGTCGGCGATGGTGCGCACGCGGTCCATGACGGCCGTCCTCCGCAACCGGAACCTCATCAAGACCAAGGCGGCGCCCCCCAAGAGCAAGAGCAAGGCGGCGCAGCCCAAGAGCAAGAGGAAGGCGGCGCAGCTCAAGAGGTCGGCGGTGGCGGCGGAGGAGGAGAAGAAGAGGATGGCGGCGTTCAAGGCACTCGACGTCGACAACATCCTGAGGCTCAAGAGGGAGGCGATGGCGGCGTTGCAGACCAAGCGTTTCCCGGCCAAGCTGGCGGCGGCGGGGCAGACCCAGCAGTCTGGAGCCGAGGGGGAGGAGAAGGTCGTACCTGAGAAGAAGAAGAAGGTGCTGACGTATCTGGTTTCTCAGCGCTACATTGACCACATGAAGGAGGCAGGACTCTTCCAGGGCGTCCAGATCCCTGAAGACGAGCTGGCCGAAGAATCCCAGCACTTCCGTGATGCCTACCGCACCAAAGTATTCCTCTCCGAGAAGCTTCGGGCGTGCCAGCAGGTCCTGCTCGACCAGTACAATACCTTTGGCTACGCATATGATGCCCAGGAGGTCACCGACGACGAGGCCGAGGATGACGGCGAGGGCGAGGGCATGCTGGTGGTGAAGAACTAGGCCAGGAAGCAGAGCGAAACAAAGGGGATTTACCATGACACTGCCCCAAGTGTCTGCGCATTATCAATTTATCATATAATATGGTGTATGTACTCTGTGTTATGGGCTCGTACCTGATTCGCTACTGGTGGTTCTCAATTTTATTTATCATATATATAATTATTATGCTATCTTATTTGCAATCACAATTGTTGCCGATTGGAACACCGCCTACTCTTAGTTGGGATTCATGTGCTGCGTGATGGAGTTATGAATGGAGTGCTTGTGTAGCTTAGGCCTTCTCCAGTGGTCGACTCTGTGTCTGATGTGTCAGCTGAAAAAAATCGATGCAGCTACTGGAGAAGGCGAACCGTGAAGGAGAGAGAAAGGAGTCGACTCTTATCTCGGAGTCGATTCATCGGGAGTTAAAAATTGATGAAAAGAGCACGGTTTGAGCTATAGCCAGGACGGTGTGTTCAAGCTGGGTGTGAGCAATGGTGGAACATTTCTGTGCTTGATTTCTACAGCCACTTGTGCTGTTCATCGTAGGTAAGTTCAGTGTGGAGGTACCTATTTCCATCATTCACGAGTGCTACCAAACCACACTACAGGAGTATGCCGAACGTTTTAAGGTATATTCTTTTCTGTGCAAACTGCAAACAAGCAATTGGTTCCTTTTTGACTATGATGTTGATTATGTTGCAAATGTTTCCTGGCACAGGCATTTTAAGCTTTACTACTTCAAATTTCTTGGGTACATGCTTCTGTGATCATGTCCTTATGAATGGGCCATGCTCTACGCAGTGCTTATCACAATGATAGTTTTGTGGGTGAGTGGCTGAGTGAATGTTCAACATTCTCATGAAAATTAGGCCTCATCCTTTTTGTGTATGATAAAGCGCTTTGAAATTGAAAACAGTCAGACGTGCTTGCAAGTTCCAGATTTGGCCTACTTGTGCAGAAGTTAGTATCAATTTATCATAGTCGTAGCTACTCTAGACATCATTCAAAGAAATCAGAATTTCAAAGTGGGACAGAGATATACCTGTACAATGTTTCTTCAGAAAAGGATGAGTTGTCAGTTTGTCACTTACCATGTGATGCTGTATTCTTCAGTTTGTTCTGATGTCCTTGCTGTTTCTTGTGTTCAGGTTCCTGGATTTCAGCCTGGAAAGATCATTCCAGGATACATTCTTATAAACTATGTAGGACCGCAACATGTAGGAGCTGTGACTGCCGCTCTCAACTGAAGTGATAGGTTGATAGCCCTGGTTGTTCTGCCTCTGAGAAACAGATACTGCCCCTTCCTGGCAATTCTCAATTGAAATATTTCTATCAGCAGTGAAATTTGCTTTGTTACAGTAGTCCTGATCTGATATTGGCGTCAGTACTTGTTTTGTGGCACAAAAATATTTGCTCAAAAAATGGTTGTAATATTTATCTGTGCAGGATGCAACTGAAGTCTAGAGTTCTTTGTTCCCTTTCCTCTTCAAATGTTTCCTTGTAAGCAACAAGCTTTAGTTTTTTTGAAAAGCTACTAAAGGTGATCTGGCGGAACATTTTCTTGAATATATGTAGATTGGTGATCTGGTGGTACTAGATGTATTTGCAGAAAGTGTTAATAGTGTTGGCTCTAAAGGTGACAAAATTTCATCGGCCAAGAGTACAGGTTTTTCAATTTTTCACACATCTGACTTACATGTTATTTTCATACCTTTGCCTTTCAAATTTATTATGGTTACCCCTTATTTGAAAAATTGGTATTCTAATGCTGTATATAAAAATTATTGCACCTAAAAGAAATGCTGCTATGTCACACTTGTTATGTTTGGTGCGTTTGTTTCCCTGTAATTGATGTAGTGAAGTGGCTATTTAATATATTTATTGGCAGAGTTTTCGTTGTGCGCCAGTTAGTTTGCTAACTGAGACAAGTTCCTTGCATTTCTGGTTTTTTGAAATCATAGCGCTATTATATACCTATACTATGATTTTCAGATTTCCACTTGGACACTGAGGAAAATAATAAATTTGTTCCTGGATTTCTTGGTTCATTAATTGGTATTTGTCCTGGTGAGGGTAGATCATTTCCTATTCAGTTCCCTGAGTCATTTGAGCAAGAAAGTCTACGAGGTGTCCATGCACAATTTACTGTGAGTGTTATTTCTAAAAGAGTACAGTTAAAGATTTGTGTTCATGATTTTCACTAATCACTTCACTTTGTGCTTTAGCGCACACATTACAAGATCGATTAGTGTCAGCAGAGGGTGTACTCCCCTTAGTTCTAATCACTGCAGCTGGTGCTCTCAGTCCCATTTTCAATGTATTGTGTAGGTTGTGTGTAAAGAGCTCTTCTACAGAGAGTTGCTGCATAGCTTCTACCAGGATGCACTACCATAGATGAGGTTTGTATTCTGTTCCTGTAGTTACATACTCAACTTTCTAGGACATGTGCCATTAAATCTGTTTTTTTGAAAAAATAGTGCCATTTAATCCTAGTGCATTATTTAAATATTGTCTGTAAACTGTGAACAGCATATAGTTGTTTCTTAATTACTGTCTTAGTGATAGATTAAGCCTGCACTTGTATCTTACTTTTCTGCAATTTATCTTTTGCTGTGTTCTGTCTTGGCTTGCAAGTTAATCATGTGAGGCCTTGGTAGCTAAGGACTTTAAGCATCTTTGCTTTATGCAAAGAATATGCTGTAGTTGGTAGAGGCCCTGCTCTATATAAGCAGCTGCCACCCCTTTGTAAGAACGAAGCCATTTGCATTTCAATTCAATCCAAGCGGCCCATAGGTCAAGCTGACCTCTGGGGTTCCTAATCTGATCTATGCTTGGGCATCAATTGGTATCAAGAGCCTAGGGTTAGGAAAACCCCACCTCAGCCGCCGCCACCACCATGTCCACTTTGTCTGAGCGGGCGCGTCGCGCCGCCGCCGCCACCGCCGCATCAAGGGAGGAGAAGCCATAGTCGAGCGGCAAGGCCGCTGACCCTGGTAGCCTCGAGGCGCACCTGGCCGCAGCCACCGCTCTGCGCGCGGAGATGAAGGAGGATGAGGAGGCAGCAGCGGCTGGAGGATCGAGGAGCCCGGAGCCCCGCCGACGCCGTGCATCGCCCTTGCCGGAGTGCTGTCGCGGCCGTCGCGGGCGCTCCCCGGTGGTGCAGGTGTACCGCGACACCGGTGGCAGATGGCCACAACTCACCCGCTCCAACTACCACGAGTGGAGCCTGTTGATGAAGGTGAAGCTCCAGGCGCGGGGCCTCTGGGAGGCGATCCAGTACGGCGACGTGCCGTATGATGAGGACCGGCGGGCGCTAGAGGCTCTCTGCGCCGCCGTCCCGACGGAGATGGGAGCGGCCATCGCCACCAAGGCCACCGCCAAGCTCGCCTGGGAGGCGATTGCAGTCCGGCGCGTCGGAGGTGATCGTTTGCGTCGCGCCACGCTGCAGCGACTCAGAGGGGAGTGGGAAGGTCTCGCCTTTCGCCCCGATGAGCAAGTCGAGGACTTTGCGCTGCGCCTCACCAGCCTCATGGAGCAGATGGCGTGCAACGGCGACACCGACCTCACCGAGGAGCGCGCTGTGGAGAAGCTTCTCCGGTGCGTGCCGAAGTGTTTCAAGCAGATCGTCCACTCGATCGAGACCCTGCTCGACTTCGACGCGCTCACCATTGAGGATGTCACCGGCCGTCTCAAGGCCGTCCAAGATTGGGATCGGGAGGACGAGTCCGGCGCCACCACCGGCGGCAAGCTGCTGTACACCGCCGAACAGTGGCACGCCTTCGACAAGGAGGGCTCAAGTTCGTCGACCAAGGACCGTCATCGGCGCCCCCGCGGAGGCAAGAAGAACAAGGTCAAGGCGGAAGGAGGCGCTGATCGTGGCCAAGATCGAGGCGGCGGGCAAGCGGACAAAGGAGCTGATGCCGGCGAGCACAAGGCGACCCGCGACGAACACCTGCCTCAACTGCAACCGTGCTGGGCACTGGGCGCGTGATTGTCCCCTTCCTCGCCGGGATCGTGAACGAGGCGGCACCGCACACGTCGCTGAAGCAGAGGAGGACCATGCTCTGTTCATTGCGCACGGCTTTGTGGAGATGGATGAGAAGCAGAGCTCCGGCAAGGCCCAAGCTTGCTCTTTCTACGCCAAGAACGCCGATCTCGACCTGGAGGAGCCGCGGGCGCGTGCCTTCCTTGCCACTGACTCCGGCGGCGGCGATAAGCTGGACGGGTGGTACCTGGACAGCGGCGCCACGCATCACATGACCGGGCGCCGGGAGCTCTTCACCGACCTTGACACGACGGCGAGAGGTACAGTCAGATTTGGTGATGAATCCAAGGTACATTTTTTGGGTGTTCGTTTCATCATCTTCCAGGCCCAGAACGGGGAGCACCGGGTACTCCACGGCGTGTACTACATCCTGGCGCTGCGCAACTCGATCATGAGCCTCGGTCAGCTCGACGAGGCCAAGTCGAAGGTGGAGATTGAGGATGGAGTGCTGAGGATCTGGGATTGGCGCCGGCGGCTCCTCGTCAAGGTTCACCGCGGCGCTAATCGCCTCTATGTCCTGCACATTGACACGGCCAAGCCGCTCTGCCTCGCCACGCGCAAGGGCGATGAGGCGTGGCGCTGGCATGAGCGGTACGGACACATCCACTTCCACGTGCTTCATCAGCTCTCCAGGGGCATGGCGTGCGGGCTACCGGCAATCAACCATGTCGGGCAGTTCTGCGATACCTGCGTCATCACCAAGCACCGCCGTGCTCCATTCCCGTCCGAGGCCAAGTACCGCGCGCAGGACCCGCTGGAGCTGGTCCATGGAGACCTCTGTGGCCCTGTTTCTCCGGCGACTCCCGGCGGCAGGCCCGCTATTTCCTGCTGCTGGTCGACGACACCACGCGGTACATGTGGGTGGCTCTGCTCACCAGCAAGGACACCGCCGCGAACGCCATCAAGCATCTGCAGGCTAAGGCGGAGAAGAGGAGTGGCAAGAAGCTGGGGACGCTGCGCACGGACAACGGCCTAGAGTTCACCGTCGCCGAGTTCGCTGAATGCTGTGCCAAGGAGGGGATCCAGCGCCACTTCAGCGCCCCCTACTCGCCGCAGCAGAACGGCGTTGTGGAGAGGAGGAACCAGACCGTCGTTGCCATGGCTCGGGCACTGCTGAAGCCGAGGGGGCTGCCGGCGCGCTTCTGGGGCAAGGCAGTGGTGACCGCCGTTCACCTCTTGAATTGGTCACCCACCAAGGTGCTGCAGGGCAAGACTCCCTACGGGGCCTGGCATGGCAGGACACCGAAGGTGGGGCACCTTCGCACGTTCGGGTGCATTACCTTCACCAAGGAGCTGACCCAGCTGGACGATCGCAGCCGCCCCGGCATCTTCATTGGCTACGCCGACGGTGCCAAGACATATCGCGTGCTCAATCTTGCGACAGCGTGTGTGCATGTCCCGGGACGTCGTTTTCGACGAGAGCCGCGGATGGGACTGGATCAAGGAGGGAGGAGAGCAAGCTTCGGCAGATGAAGAGTTCATCGTCGAGCACCTCTGGGAGGACGGATCCTCCATCCCCGGTTCGCCCTCTACTTCGACACCATCACCATCACCAACTCCGGCTCAGGGGGAGCAAGGGAGCTCTGAAGCTCAGTTCGGTGGGACTCCCCTGCCCCAGTCGCCTCCAGCTCCAAGCGCTGTTGAGGCAACCCCTGCAGCATCGACCGCGGCCCCAATCGAGTACGTCACACCACTGGAGGGAGACAAGGACAGGCTGGACGCGTGCTACGTCGACGAGCCCCTCCGCTACCGCACGGCGACCAACATCATCGGCGACGGCACTCCTCCGGGGTTGGCACCCCGTCTGTTCGCCCAGCTCCATCTCACGCATGCTCGGGAGCCGGTCAACTATGCGGAAGCCAAGGGTGATCCGGCATGGGAGGCGGCCATGAAGCAGGAGTTGGAGGCCATGGAGAAGAACAAGACTTGGGAACTCGTGGACCTTCCCGCTGGCCACCGCCCAATCTCACTGAAGTGGGTCTTCAAGCTCAAGAAAGACGAGAAGGGGAAGGTGACCAAGCACAAGACGAGGCTTGTGGCGCTTGTTCGTGCAGCAAGAGGGCATCAATTTCGAAGATGCTTTCGCTCTGGTGGCAAGGATGGAGTCGGTGCGGGTTCTTCTCGCACTGGCGGCGCAGGAGGGATGGAAGGTACACCACATGGATGTCAAGTCCGCCTTCCTCAGGCGACCTCAAGGAGGTGGTGTACGTGCGGCAGCCACCAGGCTTCGCCGCCGCTGGAGAGGAAGACAAGGTGTACCGCCTGCGCAAGGCGTTCTACGGGCTCAGGCAGGCACCGCGCGCCTGGAACGCGAAGCTGGACCAGACTCTGAAGCAAATGGGGTTCAAGCAGAGCGAGCATGAGGCAGCGGTGTACCGGCGGAGCAGCGGGCACTCTGTCCTGCTGGTCGGCGTCTACGTTGACAATCTAATCATCACCGGCGCCAATGGGAGCGAAGTGGAAGAGTTCAAGGTGGAGATGAAGAAGAGGTTCGAGATGAGCGACCTCGGTCTGCTCTCCTTCTACCTTGGCGTCGAGGTCCACCACAATGCCAAGGGCATCACACTGCGCCAGGCTCACTACGCGCGGCGTATCCTCGAGTTGGGGGGGGGATGGTGGACTGCAATCCTATAGCCACCCCTATGGAGGAGAAGCTGAAGCTTAGCCGCGAGAGCACGACTGAGGAGGTGGATGCTACTGCGTACCGGCGCCTTGTTGGTAGCCTACGGTGCCTCGTGCATACCCGGTCGGACTTGCCGTTCACCGTCGGGTACCTCAGTCGCTTCATGGAGAGACCGACCATGGAGCATCAGCAGGCTGTCAAGCGCGTCCTTCACTACGTGGCAGGAACCCTGGACTTCGGGCTCTACTACAAGAGGGCTCCTGACACGGCGCGCTTCGTCGGCTACTGCGCCAGTGACCTCGCCGGCGACGTCGACACAAGTAAGAGCACCAGTGGAACTATGTTCTTCCTTGGTGAGTGTTTGGTGTCCTGGCAATCTATCAAGCAGAAGGTGGTGGCTCTATCAAGCTGCGAGGCAGAGTATATAGCTACCACCACTGCCGCAACACAAGCTCTGTGGCTGTCCAGGCTGCTCGGAGAGCTCCTGGGCAGGGAGGTCGAGGTGGTGGAGCTAAAGGTGGACAGCAAGTCTGCTTTAGCACTTGCCAAGAACCCTGTCTTCCATGACAGGAGTAAGCACATCAGGACTAAGTTCCATTTCATCAGGGACTGTCTGGAAGAAGGAAGCATCAAGGCAAACTACATCCCCACTACAGACCAGTTGCCTGATATTCTCACCAAGTCACTGGGCAAGACCAAGTTCCAGGAGATGAGGGGGAGGATTGGCCTGAAGCAGATCAAGTAGTGCTAGGCTTAAGGGGGAGATTGATAGATTAAGCCTGCACTTGTATCTTACTTTTCTGCAATTTGGCTTTTGCTGTGTGTTAGAGCTGTCTTGGCTTGCAAGTTAATCATGTGAGGCCTTGGCAGCTAAGTACTTTAAGCATCTTTGCTTTATGCAAAGAATATGCTGTAGTTGGTAGAGGCCCTGCTCTATATAAGCAGCTGCCACCCCTTTGTAAGAACGAAGCCATTTGCATTTCAATTCAATCCAAGCGGCCCATAGGTCAAGCTGACCTCTGGGGTTCCTAATCTGATCTATGCTTGGGCATCACTTAGTAATCAGCCCCTCTGACTATTGCAGGTTCGAGAACGTATTTTAGAAAGATGTAAAGAAGCAGAGAAAACGGCCATAGAACAAGAAACAGATAATGCAATCCTTGATCAGCTCGGGAAGGTACTGCTCTTACTTCTGAGACAGCCTATCAATTCTGAAGTCTTGGTACAGGGTAGATCATTAACATGATATGCTTTCTTCAAATATTCAAATTCTTTTGCACTTCTCTCCAAGATCATTTGAATTTTCACTAATCTCTCCTTGGTTTGCTTAGTTGGTTGAGGTGCCTTGTTTCAAGAACAAGGCCAACAACTTTATGGAGCCAAACTTCTTCAGCTTCAGGTACTAAATAGTCTAACAATCAACTAATTTTCAACCGATCCTTTCTGAACAATGTAGATTTATTAATTCCTGCAAGCTAGATAAAGACCAGCTGCATCCTTATCGACCCACAGGTCAGTTCAGGCTTACCTAGAAGACGAGAAGGAGAATATTACAAGAATCATTAAACAGATGCTGGCTGTTGGTGATATTTTCAAATCTGAGAATTTACAGGTAATAATAATACCTGGGATTCGTGTTTTTTGGGGTTAGGGTGATACTAGCAAACCACCTAGCTTTCGCCTTTAGTTGAAGTATCCTTTATCAGCATTTTCTAATAACAACAAATCATCATGCAGTACTCGACTAAACAGCTCATCAAGGAAGTTGAAAACTCCATAGCAGAGTTCAAAAAGTACAATCAAGACTATGATGAGAACAACATCAGGCAGCAAGTATTTAATTCCTTTTCAGCAGGTATTTAATTCCTTTTCTTTTCTAAAATATGCAGGAGAGCTGCATATCATTGCATTAAGATAAGAGTAGTTAGGCTAGGTATTCAATTCCTCGATTTGGGTATGGTTGTGAGAACTGCAGCCTAGTTTTTTTTTCCTGATTTAACTGCAATTTTGTTTTCCTTGATATTATTTTTAGTGTCTTTTCATCTCACAGATGTCAATTATCAGTGAATCATAAATTCTTTGCTGAATGGGATTATCTGCCTAACCTTATCTTTTCCCATGAATGGAAAACCTCAATTTTTGTATGTATTTCTATGTGGGATTCAACGATGCAAGTCCAGGATGTTCTAGAGGCAGCAGAGGTGCTTGAATGGCTCATGGAGAACTGCACGGTCGAGTATATCAGACGATGAGTCTAATGCTGATGGGTCAAGCCTCTCTGAACTTTAGAAAGATGGCTGGTTGGGGGGTGGGCAATTTTGTGAGTGACCTTAGTCCTTGCCAACCAACCCATCCAATGAAGAATCTTGCACATAGCAGACCAGTGCAGTGATTAAAAAAAAAAACTGGGACCTGCGAGGGGCAAGCCGCCCCCCGGGCATTGTACTTAAGAAGGAGGACTTCTCACATAGGCCCAGAAAACCCCCGAACCCTGGCCCCGTCCATACACTGGGAGATGTTACCCGTGAGACTGGGCCGATCTCTATTACCAGTGCTTTGGCACACGGGGTCAGCGAGGGGATTTTTTTGGTGGGAAATCATGCGCTCGAGAGGACTCGAACCCATGACCTGTGGCCTCCCAACCGGGAGTGCTGAACAACTGAGCTCCGCTCAGTTCCCCGACCAGTGCAGTGATTAAGGACCTGTTTCTATATTGCATAAGAAAGAAGTATATAATATATTTTGTATCTAGAATGCGAGTTCATAAACATTGTACCCATTCTTTTAAGAGGTTGTAATCCACATTGCAACAGATCGCACTTACAAATTTAAAAAAACATCAAGTGAATATAGAGTTCTACATCTGCTCGGTTGTGCCGTCCCCCCTTTTCAGTTCTTCGGTTTTTTAAGAAATTTTATTAGCAGCAAATAGCTGCAATCAAGGTACAGACGTCTTGAATTATAGAATGCATAGCCTCTGAAAGCGGGCACCTGCTTTCATGATTTACATTGGAACGTGATATGCTAAAGCTTTCTGGTCTGTTGTTGTCTGAAAGCTTGGCCAGCCAAAGAGTGTGCGGTGTGCCGTAGCATTTAAATTCCTTGCAATCTTCAGAACCTGAACTGCCTTTGCTAGTCACCTCATTCAGGAACCTTTGAGTGAAATACTTGATCTCCCAATGTGGAGGCGTATCCAGGTTACCCATAATGAAGAAACTCACAAGAGCTTGGCTGTCTGACAGAAAGGAGACTTGATTCACTTATAACAAGCTGATGATGTTTGCAGCCAATGCAAGAGCCACAGCCTCAGCCATGAGCACTGAGCTGCAATTTTTGACCTGTGCTTTGATGAAGAATTTGTGGTGCCACCTTTCCGTGGCTGTTCGTCCCTAGTATCTGGAGACAATGACGCATCAGTATAGCATCTAACACCAGTGAGCATGATTGGGGACCTTCATGTGGTACAGTTGTTGGGCAAGCCCAATCTGAAGTCTTCATGCATCTGCCTGCACTGCATGATGCACCTGCAAAACAGTCCATATTTTTTCCCCGATTGAAGCATATATCATTCCTAGCTTTCCAGATATACCACAAAGGTAGTTAGGATCTTTTGCAGATCAGAATCAGAAGTAGTACTGGTGATTAGAGTCGCCCTGGACGTCCTGTACTCCATCCTCCTCAAAAGGTAACAAAGAGGATCTCAAGGGTGCCCTGGCTGAAAACCAGACTGCCCTTGCAAATGAGCAATGGAAAAATAGATGTGAATCATTTTCAGCCATACTACAGATTCCACATTTCTCGTCAATCTTAGTGGATAATGATGTGCTTCTTAGTGTCCCAATCTTTTGGTGAGGTGAGATGTCTTCCAATTGTGGGGGTGACCCTCACGATCCAGGCTACTGACCTCTGGGTTTCAATAGCCAAGCAATCGCTGAACCAACCCTTGAGATGCGATCAGCCTAGCCAGAACCAAGCTGACCTGACCACTAGGGTCTGTTCCTGCTAGG
>DXKC01036555.1:0-12000 GCA_031170775.1 Cymbopogon citratus
GAGGGCTCCCCACTGTCTGACCCTACTACTTACCGGAGTCTTGCAGGTGCTTTGCAGTACCTCACCTTCACCAGGCCGGACATTACCTATGCAGTGCAGTAGATTTGCCTCCACATGCATGCTCCCCGGGAGCCTCACCTTACCGCTCTCAAGCGGCTTCTCCGCTACCTCCGGGGTACCGTCGACTACGGCCTTTTTCTCCACCGGTCTTCCTCCACCGAGCTCGTCGTCTACACTGATTGGGCCGGGTGTCCGGACACTCGGCGCTCTACCTCTGGCTATGCTATCTTCTTGGGCGGCAACCTGGTGTCCTGGTCATCCAAGCGACAGCCAGTGGTCTCTCGCTCCAGTGCCAAGGCGGAGTACCGCTAACGGCGTGGCTGAGGCTTCCTGGCTCCGCCAGCTCCTGGCCGACCTCCACAGCCCTCTCTTTAGGAGCACGCTCGTCTACTGCGACAACGTCAGTGCGGTGTACCTCTCCACCAACCCTATTCAGCACCAGAGGACCAAGCATGTGGAGATTGACCTACACTTCGTCCGGGATCATGTCGCTATTGGCGATGTACAGGTCCTTCACGTCTCGACCACCTCCCAGTTCGCCGACATCTTTACCAAGGGCCTCCCGTCCTCGACCTTCACCGAGTTTCGCTCTAGCCTCAACATCTCCAGTGGCTAGTTGTGTCTGTGGGGGGACTCTTGTATGTTGTTTCTTTTCATGTCCAGTCTGGAACTCCGCTGCGCCGGTAGTTCAGACTACGGGGGGTGTTGGAGTATGAGTAGTAGGCCCATGAGGCCTATGTATGGAACTATATTGCTACCCTATCTAGGGTTAGCCCAAGTAATGGAGAATCACAATTCCAACAGCCTCAAATAGCCTCAAATAATCCCCTAAGTATCAATCTAAATTACTCATTTCTACCATTATACAAACTACATACTTAAAACTAACCCAATTCATCATCTGAACTAGCATTATTTATAATAATACAAAATAATCCTTAAGTTAGTTTTTTTCATAGGCTAATTGTCCATAAAACTACAAAAAAGTATATAAACTAATTGGTAATTATTACATGAGTACCATTTTATAATAAGAACACTTGAGAAATAGTTTGAATTGAACACAACTCAAAACACGCATGGATGTGTTGTGCAAATGTGGAATAATGTGAATGAGAACTAAAAAATTATAAAGTCACCTGAACGGGAGCTATAACAATAGGTGAAACATAGGAAGAGCACACATGGCGGTCCAATAAAGCATAAGGGGACAATTACGATGGGCATGGAAAACTACATAAAATATTTTTCAATTCAGGTATAATTTTGATGTACACAACCCACACACTCCACTCGCGCACACACACACACACAAACATGTGCATTTAATTTACACACGCAAAGAAGAGATCGGGAGGCTCAAGGCTCTCTAGCCCCTAGTGTGCGGAACACGCAGTACCACACCAAACGTGTAAATTATCTAGAAAAGAAGTGCAACACTAGGTTTGCATCCCACTAGACAACACTATCACTAGACCACAAGCACATTCGCATGTATATAAAGTAACTGTGTTGGTAACAAATTCCACACAACTAAGATAAAAATAAGAGAACATCTACACAATATATTGTTTTAGGATATGAGAAAAAAAATGATACGGAGAAAATATTACCAATTATGATTATTCTTAGCACCAAATTTATTTGTACATACTACAAGGGTCAATGATTAGTTTATTTATGTTGAATATTATAACGAGGCAAAAATTAGGATGTGAGAATTGCAACATAAAGGGCGAAGGAGAAAGATATTTTTGTTTTTAGAATAAATTTAAAGATACTACACTAATATAGTAAAGATCAATATCATGAAATTACACTTTTAGAAATTATTTCACAAAACTGCACTTTTATAGATATACATAGAATAGAACTACACTTTTATATATGAATCAATTTCATAAACTTTTTGTATAGTTTTGCGATATGTTGTAGGAATATAGTGTATTTAACTTTATTTGCGCTATTGTCTTATTGCAAGATGAATGAGGATTGTAACCATAACTGCTAATAATGTTAAGATAGTGGTAAATATGTATTGACCCAAGATCAATTAAACTTTATCCCATCCCATATAACAAATCAATAGTTGTCTAGTTTGATGCTGCCCACACCATCTTTATTTGGTATCACTATTGAAAGATATCAACAACTTAGATTTAGCATGCAAGAGAGGTAAGGTAAATTGTTTGAAAAAGTTGAACCTGGTATAATTAAAATATTTATTTCCTACATAAGAGAACAAATGAGTACCTCTTATCATGCAGGTATTCTCTCAATGTGTCGATTAGTTCTTGCACTTCACAAGCATGAGAAGATGGAGACAGCCCAAGTTTTGAACACACACTGCTGAGTAGCCTTGTTACATCAGGCTTTTGAGAAACCGACACAAATGCCCTACTATGGAAATGCCCTTTGACTTCACGATATACCTCGTGCGCAAGTGTTGTCTTTCCTAAACCCCCAAATCCTACTATTGACTTCACCTTTAGTTGTTCCTCTTCATCATCTACCCATTCGACAAGCTCGTTCTTTTGGGTATCAATGCCTACAAGGGTTGTTGAATCCTTGTATAGTGCAGTTAGGCGAGGATCAACCGCCACTTTTGCGGTAGAACTAGAGGTGCACACACCAAGATTATACCTATCTCGGCGTTTGCTTGCTTCAATCACACGAGTCTTGATCTCATTGATTTGATTGGCTATACGGTACCTATCCTTGATAGTTCTTAGATAATGAGAAGCTTTCTTGAGGATCCCCACCTTGTCATCGGCATCCCCAACACAGTCCATGAAGTTGTCAATGCAATTTTCAATATCATAGGACATGTCTATTATATCTTTCCTCCATTTTCTGGCTTGGGAATTGGGCTCATCCTCAGCGTTGTCCATGTTCTCAAGGAGGGCTTTGATGTCACTAAGCTCTTCCATGAGGAAGGACACCTCCTTATGAAGACCCTTGAGCTTCTTGTACTTATCACCCAGGAGCATGGCTAGCTTCTCCAAGACAGGCTTCATAGCCCCCATGGAAACGCTAACCGCTATACTTGCGGTCGCCATATATCTATCCTCCTCCTTGGATGCACTCAGCGCACGATGAAAATCAGCCGGCTCCCTCCCTTCTCCGATCCAATCTGATCCCTCTATGTGTATTCACAATTTGGTCCTGCAAGTTAACGAAGAAGGTAGTGGGCGCGTGCATGAGAAAACGAGGGAGATGTGCACATACACTAGCTTGGAACACTATCATACTAGCTACTACCTCCATTAATTGGAAATTATAAGACGAAAAGAGACCTGGCACCTACTACGCATGGAGAAAAGGCAAAGCATCATTCTAATTTGGAATAGAGGGAGTAGCTGTGTTGAGTGGATGAACCTTTGCCTCGAAAAAAAAATAAAAAGAAAAAAAAGCGGATGAACCTGAGCTCGATCGATCACATACCTGTGCCACCTCAATCAAGACTTCAAGAGGCTTTTTTTTTTGAGAGTTGATCACAGATCTGGTAGATTGGGAGCTGGGTGTCGTCGCATGCTGAGAACAGATTCCCGTGCGTGAACTGGCTCGATCCACCACGACCAGCAGCAGCAGGCGGGGTATAATGAAGCAGCTAGGTAAACAGCATCCATGCAGCAGACAAACACACAAGGTAGCATCAGACGTACGTGTTCGAAATGAATGATCGATAATAGAAGTCCAACAGAAAATATAGCAACTACTCACCAATGAAATTAAATTAAATCAGCGAAGCCGAGCGATCGAGAGGGCAAATTAAAACAGCCAAACTGGTAACAATCTGTGCGGAATCAACGAACGACTTATTCTGCATCAGCAGATTTCTAAAAAAAACTTATTCTGCATCAGACGTGTTCTGGACTGCTGGATCCATCGGTGTGGAATGGAAGCGTTTATTTGGTACTAACAAGCAAGACGTCAAAGTCTTAAGTCTGCAACACCAAAGAGGCTGATAAGTTTTACTATGAGAAACCTCCAACTGGGGGGAAAAGCCCAACAAAGGACATACCGAGAGAAATTCTAACTCACCATGCTGAACCAGACCAGAGTTCATAAATTTCGGTTTTTCCACCAAATTTTGCATAAGTTTCGATGTGTAAGTTTGAATTATTTTGACACAATTTTGTAGCAAGAAATCCAGAATATCAAGGAAAATCGCTTCTCCCACAGAGGTCCGATATATTTTAGCCTGAACTATGAACCAGAGTACCAGACAAACCAGAGCTCTAAAATCCAAAAGAGATGAGTGAAATCACACCAGACGATGAGCGGCGGACTCAAAATCTGGTGATCTCCCCTCCCATGGAATCCCAATAAATCTGCTGCCACAAAGAAAAGGAAGTCATGCATATGAAGCGCACATGAACGAAGAGGGATCGATGCATGCGATCGAGCTAGCTACAGAGTAGTGTTAGAATTAACCTGCATTTGTAAGGAAGCACTCACTCACGCACCACAGTTATCTGCTTGCTCCCAACACAGCACACAGGATTAGGAAACAGAAGCTGTGACCGGAGATAAGCATGGGAGTGCTAAAATTATCTCAGGACACATGAGTATATGGTATTATTGTATATGGCCGGCCACCAAAGTCCAGCACTACAGCTCCGTCCTATATAGTATGAAAAGATAAGGGGAAAAAACACCGGAGTAGGTGCCCGGAAACGACCCAGAAATTAACTCTACGCGTGCACTCTACGTCAAAAGGAACCAAAAAAACAATGCGATGGTTAGCCGGTCAGGACACCAAAACCCGGGCTTAATTTTCACTCCTGAACAATTTAAACTGCTACCGACAAAAGGTAAATTCCAAGCGTTCTGCTTTCATCCTCTTGCAATTTGCAATGCGTATTATTGTCATATACTTTCTCCGTAATCCTAAAAGATTTCGTTAATAATACAGTGACACGGTCTCCAAAACACAACTTAGATTTTTTTATAAAAATATTTATGCGGAAATGATATATGCATACTTTTATAAAAGTATTTTTCAAGACAAATATATTCATATAATTTTCATATTTGTAAACTCTTCAGAGTTATAGATGATTTATACTCTCAATATTTAACCCAAACCATGTCCAAAACAACATCGAGTACGGAAGGAGTATTGAACGCGGAAGTCTCTGCTCACGATCAATATTCATATATTCAATTGATCTTCGCATTTGGTTGGACGCCTTTATCTAATGCATGCATCATCGAGCACTGAGATTCATTAAATTAGTGAGTGGGTGACTCATGACAAAAGTGACCATATGGTAGACCAGTTCAAACGTTGAAGCGGGTTCGGTTTGGGTTGGGTCAGAAAAAAAAAAACATCAGATCAAAAATCATAATCCAGACCCAACCCAATGTACTGGTGGGTGAACCCAGTTCTTTTTTGTGGCCCGTGATCAGGTCCAGCTCTGGAAGCGGCACAATCCTGCCGGAGAAAGGTTCATAGAGCAGGCAGCTGTGTTTGTGTCTGACGTCGTGCCTAGGCTCGAGGAACTTCGATGTGGTGGTATAAATGGTACCTGTCCCAGAAGTTTGTATGCCGGAACACGTCGTCGGTGTGGTCAGAGAACGAGCCAGTTGCTGGTGGCGCCGAAGCAGGTCACAAGTCACATTGTTGGGCAAGCTAGGGACTCGGTGGAAAAAGTCCGCTCATGGTGCCAAAGGAGCCGTTGGGGAGCACGATCCATGGAAGCTGGGGGCGGTGTACTTCGTCGTGGTAGCGATGACTATGCTGGCGGGCGGCGGAGTGCCATGCGCGACAGACGACATGGAAGTAAGCGATGTCGGCAGGGCAGAGTTGGGTGAGGATTTCGCTGAGGAGTTTTGGTGCGAGATGGGACCATGGAGGAGGAAGAGCAGGCTATTTCGCCGAGTTCACCGACGATGGAGCCACGGATGCTGCCATCATCATATCAGATCAGGGACTGATACTAAACCTCTCGATCGATATCGATCGTCTGTTTAATTTCCGTGCAGAGCTGCGAATATATATGCACGGACTACTAGCAATTATATATGCACGCATTGTGTTGTAATTCAGATTGGATACTGCTCTCTTGTTGTCTTGGTTTCAAGAACTTCGTCAGATCGTACTCGAATCCGGTAATACCTTCTTTGGCCAATAGTATATGCACAGACGACTCCTCTTACGCATGACTCCACTTCTAGCTCGGTCTCTCGTTCCTTGGATTCAGACCCGAGCAAGATCGATCGTCTGGCTCAAGGAACACCCTATGTCCGACTATTCGCCCGCCCCCTGACAAAGCACAGCCATTGATTCAAGCGCCGAGATTGACTGGACTACATAACGCAGTTAGTGGTCCGGTGATTGCAACAAAGGCTTTGACACCCTATTCGCATTTGGAAGAACCAATTGGTCAGAACCATACTAAATTTAGATGAACAAAACAATATAGACAAGCACAACCATACTAGTTAAAATTTAGTGTAATGGTAACGTCCTCCACTCCTACATATATAAATGCGCAGTGAGTACAGGTACATTGCACTAAAGCTGCTACTTGCATGCAAATGTTTCCATATTTCTTTTAGAATAGTTAACATGATCAGAGAGTGAACGATTGCTGGGCAACTCAGGAGAGCACTAGCAGCATCTTGGAACACAACCTTGACTGTGCATATTTCTCTTTTGTTGATTCAGATCCTGGAACAGCTGCTGATGCTGTCAATACAAGTATTTCCTCGAGGTATAAGAGGTGGTCAAGCCCAATAGGTATGGATTTATTCCATTCCAATGGATCAAGTCCTAACATCAGCCGGCGGAGATAGGGCATAGAACCTACCTCAAATTCTAGGTGTGACATCGTACTATAGTCAAAACAAAATAATCGGAGAGCTGCAAAATCCCATGGAGATTGTTATCACGATCCTCGTGTCCTCATCTGGGTTGCCTGGAACGATACGTAGGCTCAGATGGATCAGGAAGGGTAGCCTTGTGCCAACCATACTGATATCTTCCTGGAGTATCTGCTTTTCCCCAAGTGCCAACTCACGAAGGTTGTGGAGATGGATGAGAAAATGGGTAAAGGCGTGTTTAGTTGTGATCAGAATATTTGTCACTATTTTTTAATAAGGGATAAAAATATCCGGCCTCTACATCCGAAGATGTACACAGCCAACCATTACAACTAATTGTTCTAAATGTTCACATAAAAGAGAAAACTAAGGCCACAATATGTGCCTGAAAACTAAAGCAAACGATAAATATGCGTCCACCCTCTGTGTGAAATCTGTAGAGCTATCTCCTCAAGTTTCTTGTTCATCGAAGAGAGTGCCTCCTTGGCTCGCTTGTCACGCTGCAGCTGAGCCCAGAAGCGTAACCAATACGCCCCCCTGAAGATAACCTGCATGTTAGAGTTAGTTTTCAATTTATTAAAAATAACATCATTCCAGCATCGCCAGATAGCCCAGCATAAGGCAGCTAACCCAACCCATATAAGACCCTTGGCTCGTTTATGTTGATTACTAAGCTAGGTACCGAACATATGGCTGATGGATCTTGGTTGGGTCAAATTAGTAGCAAAGAAGATAATCCCCCAAACCGTTTTGGCAAAGGGGCAATCAAGGAATAAGTGTTGGATAGTCTCATCCCCATTGCAACAGATACATTTCTGACTCCCTTTCCAATTTTTCTTGGCGAGGTTGTCCTTAGTTAAAACAACCCCTCTCTGTAGGAACCAGAGGAAAATTTTGATCTTTAGAGGAATTTTTATCTTCCAGATCCTCCTATAAAGGAAGGGTGGTTCTGTGTCAATTAAGTGGTGATACATAGAGCGGATAGAAAATAACCCAGATTTGGTTAAGTTCAATCTAAAAAGGTCAGAACCCTCCACCAATTGAGTATTGGAGACCCGAGCTACTAGATTAAGCCAGTCTCTAAGTTTATTATCTACCAAAGCTCTTCTAAAGGATAAATTCAGTGGACTGTTGGCCATCACTTTTGCCAAAGTCGCGTGAGGGTCCCTAGCTATATTATATAGGGAAGGATAGATAATTTTTAGAGGCTTAATCCCGACCCACGTATCGTCCCAGAATCTCGTTTTGGTCCCATCTTTAATATTGAAGGACCCATTCGCCAAAAGCTCATCTTTGATATGCATGTGGCCACGCCAAAAGTGTGAATCGTTTGGTTTGGCCGTCACTTGAGTAAGTGTTTTTTATCTTAGGTATTTGTTCCTTAACATAGATTGCCACAGGCCATCTGTATTAAGTAGATTAACTATCCATTTAGATAACAGGCACTTACTCTGTAGTTGTAAATCTAGAATACCTTGACCTCCTTGATCCTTAGGACGACATAAGATGTCCCATCTCACAAGTCTATATTTATGTTTATCCGAGGAACCTTGCCAAAAAAACCATGATCTAAAATGGTCAAAGTTTTTTAGGACTCCTTTGGGGACCAAAAAAAAGACATCATAAACATGGATAAACTGCTTAAAATAGAATTAAGCAAAATAAGTCTTCTCCCCATAAGATAGGTATTTCGCTTTCCAGCAAGAGAGCTTTTGTTGAAACCGTTGTTTGACCTTTCTCCATTCAGAATTCAGGAGTTGTCTGTGGTGCATTGGAATACCTAAGTATGTGAACGGGTATTCCCCAGCATTACAGCAAAAAAGAGTGGTATAATAATCTTCCATCTCCTTAGCCGCACCATAGCAGAATATTTGGCTCTTGTGGAAATTGATCTTAAGCCCAGATAACTGTTCGAAAGCACATAGTAAAAGTTTAAGGTTTTTTTCTTGCTCCGGGTCGTGATCAATAAAGATAATGGTGTCATCTGCATATTGTAAGATTGACAGAGCATCATCTATCAGATGAGGGACGACACCTCTTATTTGACCGTCCGCTTTTGCTCTGTTAATTAGAAGAGGTGACATATCAGCGACGATATTAAATAAGATGGGTGACATTGGATCACCTTGTCTCAGTCCACGTTTGGTCTAGAAATAGGGACTTACATCATCATTGACTTTAATCCCTACACTACCACCCGTGACCATACTTTGCATGTCTACATAGACAATGATATTTGTTAATACACTTTTCTCACCATATCCCAACATATAAATAGGGGTATGGTAGAGTAGTACGTCTCAATGCTATAGAGCCTGCCCATGTTTTTATACCCACGATGGAGCAAAGTGTTATTAATAGTTGATTGTTTGTCAATTAATAATTGATTTTCCCACTGGAAAAAATTGATTTTTTTCACTCTTGGAGTAAATGACTGACCAAACTTTTTATATGACTTCTTTGTATTTATAGATCTATTGTAACTATCATTTTAATCCAAGACCAAACTTGTGCATTATACACTTGGCAACTTTTCATTTGTGTCTGTCTAGAGGCTCAAATTTTGTTATAATTTTTCTAAATTCAAAATTAATCCTTTTCGAATGATCATGGATGATGTCACCCTCAATACCCTTGTGTATTGTTCATTATTTGAGACCATTTATTGGCATAATGGAGAGGCAATCCACTTATCTGGCATAATGGAGTTGTTTTTTTGTGGATTTCTGGTCCGCTCTAATGACTATTTGAGCTCATTTGTTAGCATAATGGATGAAGGAAATATTATATTCATTCGTAATTATTACATCAAGTTGATACAATAATCATTCAATCTTCATGGATAAAACATATAGACAAAACGCTATGTCGCCACTTGCACTAATTATTGCGATGCGCTGCAACCAAAGCCTATGATGTAATAACCTGTGGAGATAACCTATGTGCGGAGCCAATGGCCTAGAGAAGAGAAGACTACCACAAAAATTACTTTCAACAACAGATGCATTTTTGAGCCGAGGAACCTCAATATCCAAATCCACCTCTAAAATGGCCTCTCAGCTGGCCCTCCCCCTCTATTCTGAGAGGTGGCTCACAAGCCGAACTGCCTCTAAAAAATACTAGATGATACCCCGCGCATTGCTGCGGGAATTATCTACATAACATTATAGTGCATTGTAATGGAATTTGAGAGATAAATTTAGATAAAAAAATATGAGGTGACGTGGACTCCCAAGAAACTCACGATTCAGTTTGAAAAATAGGGCTGGAACGTATGAAAATGACATCAATTTGGTTGTCATTTGCTTCCATCATTAAAAACATCGGCCTCTATACTTTTAACATTGAGCGAGATGATTGCTACTATACTCCCAAGTCTTCGAGAGACAACAGTGACACAGGCAACCGAGTATACTTTCGAGTAGAACATGCGTAGTTAGTCATCATCTCTGATCTCTCGCAAAAAAGTTACGGCTTCCTAAAAATGCAAATCAGCAATAGGCAGTACCTTCACGTGCAGACAGATCGCCTCGTCTCATCCACTCGTTTCGTCTTCCTTGTATCCTTTGCCACTCCCAAAATTCTATCATGCAGAATAAGTTTCTTTCTTTAGCATCTCTACCAGGAGCTCATCAAGAGCCTTCACGGGTTGACGGCCTTACCAGTTACCACGCAATGGCGGAGAGGAGGCGGCTGGAGTCGTAGTAGCGCGCATGATGGATCGAAGTCTGGGCGACGTGTGGAGATGGACAGCGAGCGCCAAGCGATGCCTGTACTGCATCCTCTCCTCCAGTCCCTCAACGAATGCGCCTCTCTTGCTCTGGCAGCCAACGCCTATCACGCGCGTCTCGTCGTCCCGATCGTGGCCGTTGCCCACATAGTATCTTCGACTTCTATCTGGTGTCGTCTGGAATCACTAAATCTTGAAACCTGGGGAGATTAAGCTTTGGGATAGGAGGAAGAAGAAGAGGACCAGGGTACTCGTCTGGGCGGACGGTGATGGCTGAGATGGGAGCGCGAGGACTTTTAACGTGAAAACAATGACTGGATCGTTTGAGCTTCTTGAGAGCCACCATGGATCACATGAATGGCACATTAATTAGTGGAGGTGGGTTGAGGAAGTGGAAGCAGAAGAGGTCGACGGGAGTTCAGGAGGCTGTGGGGCGTGTGGCGCGGGCTTTCCCGGGGCAGGCAGCGTGCATGGCGGGGGCAGGCATCATGTGTGGGCCATCCAACCATGGTGACGTGGATCTATGAGAATGCAGAAAAATATGGTAGTGGGGGTCTCCTATTTAGGCATAGAGGATATATATGCATGGACTCTGCCTCGAACTTGGGGACTCCTCCTGTGTCGCTTGGCCCGGACGCGGATATGCATGCCTCCGGCCCATGGGCCTTGGCACCGTGGCCCATGTTTAACACCTCTCCGATTCCTATTGTGCAGCACGATTCCGTTACAAGACCCATAGTTTCATGTCAAGGAGGTGAACTCAGGACTGAAGTTTCAGCATATGGCAGAGTTGTAACTTTCTAGAGCTCTCCAATTACGTGTGCCCGGAGACGTACCCGGTGAAAAACATGGATTTCCTCGAGAAGATAGCGGGACTATGAGTCATTTAAAAAGGTGTAAGTGAAAGTGCAGCGATATATGCAGCGCTGAGGCATAACAAACAACTTGAACCTTGTTCCACACGATCCAATCAAATCGATCAAGCATTTGACATCTAACTCTATTGTGTACCGACAATTATATTTCCATTCCATTTGAATAGATTTCAAAAACACGTATATGTTGCATGTGCATATTTGCAAGTAGAACAAACGTCCCTAGAAATAGTTGATAAAGTTCAGAATTCTAAAATAATTTTTGCCCGCCTATATAAACTCTTATTTATATCCTGCCCCTGCCAGATTACCATCCTTGCTTGTAAGCACTCAAGCGAATAATTAACTAGATAATTATTACTCTGTTTCCTAACATTGCTTGATAGTAGTGCTAGTGCATAAACATGGGTCTGTCTAGGACACACTCAAGGGATCCTACACATATGGTCACTCGAGTGACCAAAGACAAAGGCTCACTCGATTACTACAACCCTGGTACAATCG